>CM071571.1:123276472-123375530 GCA_036426205.1 Ascaphus truei
ATATAGGACCAGTCTCTGTGACAGGCACATCATAACAGTTGCATATAGAATCAGCTCCTGTGACAGGCACATCATACAGTGTATATAGGACCAGGCTCTGTGACAGGAACATCATACAGTGTATATAGGACAGCTCCTGTGACAGGCACATTCATAAGGTATATAGGACCAGCTCCTGTGACAGGGCACATCATACAGTGTATATGGACCAGCTCCTGTGACAGGCACATCATACAGTGTATATAGGACCAGCTCCTGGACAGGCAACATCATACAGTGTATATAGGACCAGCTCCTGTGACAGACATCATACAATGTATATAGGATCAGCTCCTGTGACAGGCAAATCATACGTGTATATGAACCAGCTCCTGACAGGCACATCATACAATGTATATAGGACCAGCCTGTGGACAGGACATCATACAATGTATATAGGACCAGCTCCTGTGACAGGCACATCATACAGTGTATATAGGACACAGCTCCTGACAGGCACATCATACAATGTATATAGGACCAGCTCTGTGACAGGCACATATACAGTGTGTATATGATCAGCTCCAGTGAGAACAGATGACACACGGAGATCTATATGCGCCCCTCTCTCACACACAACGCCCTCCCCCTGCCACACACACAACGCCTCCCCCTGCACACACATGGCATGTTCCCGCTGGGTGCTGCTGCTCGGTCAGCGGTTACTGCACAGCGCCGGGCCCCGGAGAAGAGTGAAGCCGCAGCACAGGTCGCACCAGGCGGTCAGCGCGGCCTGGCCTGGAACTTGTGCTTCACCCAGGACAGGCGCGGCTGGAAGATGAAGCGGACATCTGGGGGCGGCCCCCCGGTGCGCCGGACCTGCGCCGGACCAGGGGGGGAGCCCGACCACCACTGCTCCCCGTCCCGACCGAGGGGTTAATTTATACCCAACTGGGGCGGCAGCAGAGAACGGGCAGTCGGGGACACGGGGGGCAGCAGACATGAGGGGGCGAGCACTGACCCGGGCAAGAGGGCAACAACAGGTCTGACAGGGGGGGCAATAATGTGACATGGACAGAGGCAACCAGGACGTGTGACAGTGCAACACCTCATCCAGTATCTCTTCAGCATCCATCCCTCCCTCCCCACTGTATAACACACCCCCTGCACACATGCATCCCTCCCCATGTGTAAACACACCCCCTGCACACATGCATCCCTCCCCACTGTGTATAACACACCCCTGCACATATGCATCCCTCCCCACTGTGTATAACGCCACCCCAGTATCACTCCCCACTGTCTATAACAACCCCCCTGCACCCCTCCCCTGTTCTATAACACACCCCCTGCACACATGCATCCCTCCCCACTGTGTATAACACACCCCCTTCACACATTCATCCCTCCCCAGTGTGTTAACACACCCCCTGCACATATGCATCCCTCCCCAATGTCTATAAAGCACACATGTATCACCCCCACTGTCTATAACAACCCCCCTGCACCCTCCCACATACACTAACAGCACATGTATCTTCCCCTCCACCTACAACACACCCCCACATTCTATATTCTTTATAAAGCAAAACCTCCCTTGTACCCTCCCACATACACTCAGTTATATACAACTGTGAGATTTGCTCCTACCCTCACCCCAACTACACTAACATAACGTGTTTTGCCTCCCACCCTCCTCCACAAGGTTGCCCTACTAATTTCTCCAAACCACCTTCTTCATGTGACCTGTACAGTCCGGCTTCTACAACCCCCTTAGCGCCAACATCATTAGCTTCTTGTATACAGGCCACTTCCTCCAACTTAGGCTGTTACACAGCTCTTTAAATCCGAAACCACCTCCCCCGTCAAGCAGCAAAACATGTGGCGGGGGGGGGGGGGGTGGGGTGGTAGCGTAGTGAGTCGTAGAGTGAGGGATGTAGGGATTTGTATCTTGTGTTTTATTTGGTTTGTTATTGTGGATGTGTGATGTGTGATGTGGGATGTGTGATGGTGATGTGTGATGTGTGATGGTGTGATGTGTGAGTGTATAATATAAAAAAAAGTTCTGTAGTATTAGATAATAGTGACTAAGATTTGAATGTAAAAAAATTAAATGCATTTGTAATGTGTTTCAAAGCAGCCTTGATTTCTATACAGATAGTCCTCGCTATCCAAGTTTCACTTTAGAATGAATGGCATATACAACGCAACCTATGGGCATTTTCGACACCAGGATGCGTTATCCGATGCTCACCGCCACTGATAACATGGGACCACTTTACAACGGTTCACTATCCCACGCTACTCCAGAACGGATTCCGTTGGATTCCGGGGACTGCCTGTGATAGTTTAGCCCACCTTCCCTCCCACTGTGTATAAACACACCCCCTTCACACATTCATCACCTCCCCAGTGGGTATAACACACCCACTGCCACATATGCATCCTCCCCATGTCTATAACGCAACCACATGTATCACTCCCCACTGTCTATAACAACCCCCCTGCACACCTCCCACATACACAACAGCACATGGATCTTCCCCTCCACCTAACACCCCTCACATTTCTATATCTTAAAGCAAAAAACCTCCCTGTACCCTCCCACATACACTCAGTTATATACAACCTGTGAGATTTGCTCTACCCTCACCCCAACTACACTAACATAAGTGTTTTGCCTCCCACCCTCCTCCACAAGGTTGCCTAATTCTCCAAACCACCTTCCTTCATGTGACCCTGTACAGTCCGGCTTCTAAAACCCCCTTTAGCGCCCAACATCATTCAGCTTCTTGTTATACAGGCCACTTCCTCCAACTTAGGCTGTACACAGCTCTTTAAATCCGAAACACCACTCCCCTTCAAGCAGCAAAAACATGTGGCGGGGGGGGGGGGGGGGTGGGGGTTGTGATGTTGATGTGTGATGTTTGTGATGTGTGATGGGTGATGTGGATGGTGTGATGTGTGATGTGATGTGTGGTGTGATGTGTGATGTGTGATGTGTAATGTGTAATGTGTGATTGTGTGATGTGTGATTGTGTGATGTGTGATGTGTGAGTGTGTTGGATGTGTGATGTGTGATGTCGTGATGTGTATGTGTGATGTGTGAGTGTATATATATAAAAAAAAAGTGTGGTAGGATTAGATAATAGTGACTTAAGATTTGAATGTAAAAAAATTAATGCCATTTGTAATGTGTTTCACAGCAGCCTTGATTTCTATACAGATAGTCCTCGCTATCCAACGTTTCCTTTAGAATGAATGGCATATACAACGCAACCCTATGGGCCATTTTTCGACACCAGGATGCGTTATCCGATGCTCACCGCACTGATTAACAATGGGACTCTACTTTACAACGGTGTTCACTATCACGACTCTTCCAGAACGGATTCCGTTGGATTACCGAGGACTGCCTGTGATAGGTTTTAGCCAACACTTCCAAGCAGTGCAAGATCTTTGTAACACTTTCCTGGTTTGTGATAATGTGTTGCGAGCTCCCAGCAGTTGTAAACTGTAACAATAGACAAAGTTACCTTAGTAATATAAGGATACATTGTAGCGCTGTTACACGAAGAAAGAAGCCATATGTTGGGCACACAATCAGAATTTTTACAGATTTATAATCGGAGCACCAAATGGATTGCATCAATCTACATTCTTACCTAAGCTGATATTTATATGTGTACAGCATGTGACTAAGAAAAAAGTTGGACAAGACTATTGCTGTTTTAAGATATTACACACCTCCTTGCTTCCCCCTCAACATGACATTATGTTATTACGAGAAAACACTGTCAAACTGTCGAAGCGGGTGCCCTTATTTCTTTTGATGTTCCTTTAAAAAAATATTTGACTGCACCCTCTCTGTTGTTATAAACATTTACGCCTACCACATCTGTGAACCACTAAGACCATCCTAGGTCACCTCACCTAGCTAACCAGTACTGCCACAAACACCCCCCTCTCCATCTTTGTTCTGCTACAGATCCATCCTATTTCCACCCTCTCTCCCCCTTCATCTAATTAATGCAAGGATCCCAACAAGGGTTCGTGTCGTCTCCAAGGGATTCACAAAAAAAAAAAAAATGTAATGTGAGATCCCAGGCGTCAGTATAGTGGGGTTTCTGAGCCAGTGTAGGGATTGCAAAGTAAAACCCCACTGCACCTTAGCATGGTGTGTATAGCCATCAATTACAGCAGAAGCTTACAAAATCACTCCCCACAATGCTATGCAATCCACAGTGGCAAGGCATGGAGGGGGAAGATGGGGTTCCCACCGTAGACAGGCTTTACCACCCTGCTGAGCACACTGAGGTGCAGTTTAGGTCCTCACCAAGAGGAAAACCAGGGTGCGTCCCCTGGAACGGATCCATGTTCCCCCTCCTCTGTGGACTCATGGTTTCCACGTGGTCCACAGGTTTGTTCCACTGTGCAAGAATACAGCAAGGCCCGCTTCTCGGCATCCGCTTTTCGGCGATACGGCGGTAACGAGAAGGGGGCTGCCGGTCTGCGCATGCACATATTGGGCCGGTCGGGTCGTGCATGCACAGAAAACTTGCCGGTCCGGGGTTGTGCATGCACAGAACTTGCCGGTCCAGGGTCGTGCATGCGCAAAACGGGCCGTCCGGGGGTCACGCATGCGCAGAATGTTTTTATTTTTGCCGATTTTGTCACATGCGTTAGAACGGGCATTGCCGGTCTGCGCATGCGCAATAACGGAAATCGCCAGTTCCCTTTCGGCGGATCATTGAATGGAACCCGCCGCATGACTGGGGCCCTTGTACTGTCTGGTGGGAAATAGACTGGTTGCAATGTTATCTGGAGAGGACATTGCAACTGTCTATTGTGAGCCCAACAACAACACTCTCAAAACCGGCACACAAATAGTACAAAGTAGCAAGGTAAAAAAAATAAAACTCCATTAATTCCTTTGATAAATCTACTGCTAGTTTCTACGCCAGCTTTGCCGATGGGGGCAGAGAAAAGGAAGTTCTTGAAAGCCGCTGACACAAAACTTTCATTAATCTTGTTGTGGAGAGGTAATTATGTCTACGTCCACACAGCTGGAGGAGTCACTGATTCGCTCTGACAATAAACTACCGGTATTAGAAGTCAAGCATAATCTTGATTTTGCTGTTTTGGGTGATGTTGCACAGAGGGCTCACTATACAAAGCAGTTTCAAATGTGCAAAGTAAGCAGCGGCTGTCAGCCTAAATTATGGGAAGGTCTGACAAACCCAAAAAAGTGGCTTCGCGGATGTTGGATTTTTAATCTAAATGTAAATAGTTAAGTGCAGTAGCTCACTTAAAAAGGTTGTCCTGCTGGCCACATGTAGCAGGGATTTATTAACTTATGTTTTTGGTGCCAGGACATAGATAAAGTGAAAAGCTCAAGGTCACAAGGAGCTGCGAATGTGATTTGAACCAGGATTAAACTGGCTTCAAAAAGTGATATTTTTCAAAATATATACCCCTTATTCAACACAGAGAAAGCGAGGGTTAAGACAGTTGATGGATGTTTTTTTGATGCCCGTGGATTTACCAGCTCTTAATATTGAAGAGGAGAGGCCTAGTGCGCTGTTTACCAAAGGCTCCAAGCTGTATCATTGGAACATACAAAAATAGCACAAGACTTATAAGTGTAGCCTAGATAGTGTTTGGGCTATTATTAGTCCTCCTCGGCTAATGCCTAGTAAGGGTAGGTTTGCCAGGGAGTAATCATGGCTTTCCCCACTCATTGCAGTGAGTCAGAGAAGGTAGTGTCATCGGGCCTGTGTGTCCAATAGAGGCACAGGGGTGGTGCTTACTGCATCTGTACTTAATGCATTGTACTTCCTGATTTAGCCAGTCTGCCTCTACATGTGAGAGGCAAGGTTTACCCAACTAGCTGTCAAGGCTCTGGCAGTTTGAGGCCCTCCCTTAGGGGAGCGGTGGGAAACAAATCCTCTTATCCCAAGAGGATAAGTAAGAGAAGGACCATCTTGATGCCCTTTGGCAGGGAGTGGATCCAGGGACATTCTGAGGGTGGAACCCTAACAATGCTATCAATCTGTGGACTGCTGAATAAGGAAGAGACAAAATAAAGAATCCTGAGTTTTATATTATACTCCTGTCTAAGAGTGAAGTCTATTGGGAGGAGGGGGAAAGAGATTCTTCTGCAGAGAGTTCCCCCACACCTGGGGTGACGAGATGGAGGCGCTGCACCTCGTGAGTACTATGTCGGGCAAGACCCCAGAAACATGTCCTGTATTCCCTTTAACACCATGCGGGAGACTCGGGGCCCCTGTACCAAGCAGGATGCCCACCACTACGCATGTAACCAGAGTGAGTTTTCCCACAGAGAGGCCCTAGTGGATTGGGGGGTGGAGGAAACGGGGGTACATAAATAAAAAAATAAAAAATTATACTTCATATATCTGGGGCAGTTTATTCACACCAATCTGTCCAGCATTTACAGCGGGGGTCACGATAAATAACGGAAGAAAAAAAAAATGAATATCAGCTAAGGAAGACAGAAGGAAAAAATAGGGTGTATTTTGCGCATGAGTAGCAGAGCTTCGACGAGTAAGGAGGGTTATAGAGTCAGGAAATGGGCGATATGAGGAGAGCTTGTGGGGGGTATATATTGGAGTATAATGAGCACTGAGAGGTGTACTTACTAAAGTGAGAGGTGCCCCACTGTTCATGTTACCTCCATGAGTGTTTCTGATCCTCACCCCGCGTCTCTATGAGCGGGTGGAGTAAGCGTACTCACTAGAAGCACCGTCTTTCTCCTCCTGCGCAGTGAGTCCGATGACTTAATCACAGCAGACTCAATATTTATCTACTACATGCTCATGCGGATTACAGTACATTGGACGACCTCTAGACCCATTAAATATTAGAATTTTGGAGCATGTCAGAAATATTAAAAAAGGCCTAATCACACACAATCTTTCGAAGCATTTTTTAAATTTCCACAATTCTGACCCAAATCACTTAAGTACATGGGTATAGAACAGGTATCCAGACATGGAGAGGGGAGGCACAAAGAAACAATCTAGTAGCCAAAAGAGAGACATATGGGAACATAAAATGCAGACGCTTGCCCCCGAGGTCTTATGTAGATATTGATATGGTGCCTTTTATCTTAAATTCTTTAGTCTTTTAAATCTAGTTAACATTCCATTTTTAATTTTTTAACTCATAGAGTTTTAAGTTTTTAATAAATATTCATCAATTAAACATTATCATCTTAATAAAGGTCACTAGATGTACTGGTCGAGTAATAGCACTGGATTATTAATTATGGATATCTGGATGGTCATTATCTTATTAAATTATCTCTTATCTCTCTCTTCGTAGCCGTATACTTCAATTAATATATATATATATTATATTTATACCATACCAATTTAGATTATAAGGATATGCTTAGGCAATGTTTTTATCATATATTATATATAGATATATATGGTTTTTAACTTAACAATTATTGATTTATGGTTTAATAAAGATGATTTGTTTTATGATATGTGTTTAAACAACACACTGGTTTTTTACCGCGCTATGTGTGAGCGCTGAGGGGGTTAATATATTGCTATATCTTGATTGATGGGCCTATAATAGTATGAGGTATCCCATCCAATCATAAATCCTGACGAAAGCATCTGGCGAAACGCGTAGAGTTTGTAGTGAGGGAACCTGTTCGGAAAGACTGGCAGAATCCAGGCAGAGGTCTTATCCAGTGGGAACTTCGCCCTTAGCCGTGACGCGATAGCGGAAGTGACGCGACGGCGGGTGACGGATTGCGGGGAATCACAGTGAGAGATTCCAAGACCGTGAAGCTGCCTGCAACTGCACCAAAAGAACGATCGACGGTTCTCTCCCCACCCGATTTTAACATGGCAAATGTGAGGTGTGTTATACTCTGGTTGATTGTGTGAATTATACCGTTGGAATAGTATTGCACATGTGGCTTCTCTTTATTTTACATACTGAGGGAATGAGGGATATCCCGCATTAATGCCTAAAGGCTCCAGTCAGAGAGAGAAGGATCTCTGACATGTGAAATTACTGCAACTTTGTGAGTTCGATTTTATAGTTCATTCCATTATGCAGTGTATTACAATCTGCACTAATGTTATTTTTCGTACAATAGTGACAGGCACATCATACAGTGTATGTAGGACCAGCTCCTGTGACAGGCACATCATACAGTGTATATAGGACCAGCTCCTGTGACAGGCACATCATACAGTGTATATAGGACCAGCTCCTGTGACAGGCACATCATACAGTGTATATAGGACCAGCTCCTGTGACAGACATCATACAATGTATATAGGATCAGCTCCTGTGACAGGCACATCATACAGTGTATATAGGACCAGCTCCTGACAGGCACATCATACAATGTATATAGGACCAGCTCCTGTGACAGGCACATCATACAATGTATATAGGACCAGCTCCTGTGACAGGCACATCATACAGTGTATATAGGACCAGCTCCTGACAGGCACATCATACAATGTATATAGGACCAGCTCCTGTGACAGGCACATCATACAGTGTGTATATGATCAGCTCCAGTGAGCACAGATGACACACGGAGATCTATATGCGCCCCTCTCTCACACACACGCCTCCCCCTTGCACACACACACACGCCTCCCCCCTGCACACACATGGCTGTTCCCTGTGGCTGCTGCTGCTCGGTCAGCGCGTTACCTGCACAGCGCCGGGCCCCGGAGAAGATGAAGCCGCAGCACAGGTCGCACCAGGCGGTCAGCGCGGCCTCGGCCTGGAACTTGTGCTCCACCCAGGGAGGCTGCGGCTGGAAGATGAAGCGGACATCTGGGGGCGGCCCCCGGTGCGCCCGGACCCTGCGCCGGACCCCGGGGGGGAGCCCGACCACCACTGCTCCCCGTCCCGGACCCGAGGGGTTAATTCTATACCCAACTGGGGGCAGCAGAGAACGGGCAGCGGGGACACGGGGGGCAGCAGACATGAGGGGGCGAGCACTGACCCGGGCAAGAGGGCAACAACAGCTCTGACAGCCGGGGGGCAATAATGTGACATGGACAGAGGCAACCAGGACCGTGTGACAGTGCAACACCTCCTCCAGTATCTCCTCTCAGCATCCATCCCTCCCTCCCCACTGTATAACACACCCCCTGCACACATGCATCCCTCCCCATTGTGTATAACACACCCCCTGCACACATGCATCCCTCCCCACTGTGTATAACACACCCCCTGCACATATGCATCCCTCCCCACTGTGTATAACGCACCCCATGTATCACTCCCCACTGTCTATAACAACCCCCCTGCACCCCTCCCCCCTGTCTATAACACACCCCCTGCACACATGCATCCCTCCCCACTGTGTATAACACACCCCCTTCACACATTCATCCCTCCCCAGTGTGTATAACACACCCCCTGCACATATGCATCCCTCCCCATGTCTATAAAGCACACATGTATCACCCCCACTGTCTATAACAACCCCCCTGCACCCTCCCACATACACTAACAGCACATGTATCTTCCCCTCCACCTACTAACACACCCCCACATTTATCTATTTAAAGCAAAAAACCTCCCTTGTACCCTCCCACATACACTCAGTTATATACAACTGTGAGATTTGCTCCTACCCTCACCCCAACTACACCTAACATAACGTGTTTTGCCTCCCACCCTCCTCCACAAGGTTGCCCTAATTTCTCCAAACCACCTTCTTCATGTGACCTGTACAGTCCGGCTTCTACAACCCCCTTTAGCGCCAACATCATTAGCTTCTTGGTATACAGGCCACTTCCTCCACTTAGGCTGTTACACAGCTCTTTAATCCGAAACCACTCCCCCTCAAGCAGCAAAACATTGGCGGGGGGGGGGGGGGGTTGTGGTTGGTCGGGGCGTGGTGGGGGGTGGGTGAGGGGGGTGATGGTGGATTTGTTAATGGTGTATTTGGTGTTTATGATGGTGTGATGTGTGATGTGTGATTGTGTGTGTGTGTGTGTGTGATGTGTGATGTGTGATGTGTGATGTGATGTGTGATGTGTGATGTGTATCTATATATAAAAAAAAAGTTCTGTAGTATTAGATAATAGTGACTTAAGATTTGAATGTAAAAAAATAAAATGCCATTTGTAATGTGTTTCAAAGCAGCCTGTGATTTCTATACAGATAGTCCCTCGCTATCCAAGTTTCACTTTAGAATGAATGGCATATACAACGCAACCCTATGGGCAATTTTCGACACCAGGATGCGTTATCCGATGCTCACCGCCACATGATTAACATGGGACTCACTTTACAACGGTTCACTATCCCACGCTACTCCAGAAACGGATTCCGTTGGATTCCGAGGACTGCCTTGTGATATTTTAGCCCACCTTCCCGCTCCCACTGTGTATAACACACCCCCTTCACACATTCATCCCTCCCCAGTGTGTATAACACACCCCCTGCACATATGCATCCCTCCCCACTGTCTATAACGCACCACATGTATCACTCCCCACTGTCTATAACAACCCCCCTGCACCCTCCCACATACACTAACAGCACATGTATCTTCCCCTCCACCTAACACACCCCTCACATTTCTATATTCTTTAAAGCAAACACCTCCCCTTGTACCCTCCCACATACACTCAGTTATATACAACCTGTGAGATTTGCTCCTACCCTCACCCCAACTACACTAACATAACGTGTTTTGCCTCCCACCCTCCTCCACAAGGTTGCCCTAATTTCTCCAAACCACCTTCCTTCATGTGACCCTGTACAGTCCGGCTTCTACAACCCCCTTTAGCGCCCAACATCATTCAGCTTCTTGTTATACAGGCCACTTCCTCCAACTTAGGCTGTTACACAGCTCTTTAAATCCGAACACCACTCCCCCTTCAAGCAGCAAAACATGTGGCGGGGGGGGGGGGGGGGGGTGTGTGTGATGTGTGATGTGTGATGTGTGATGTGTGATGTGTGATGATGTGTGATGGTGTGAATTGTGTGATGTGTTGATGTGTGATGTGTGACTGTGTGTGATGTGTGATGGTTGATGTGTGAGTGTGGTGTGTGTGAGTGTATATCTATAAAAAAAAAAGTTCTGTAGTATAGATAATAGTGACTAGTAAGATTTGAATGTAAAAAAATTAAATGCATTTGTAATGTGTTTCAAAGCAGCCTTTGATTTCTATACAGATAGTCCTCGCTATCCAACGTTTCACTTTAGAATGAATGGCATATACAAGCAGCAACCTATGGGCCATTTTGCGACACCAGGATGCGTTATCCGATGCTCACCGCCACTGATAACATGGGACTCACTTTACAACGGTTTCACTATCCCACGCTACTTCCAGAACGGATCCGTTGGATTACCAGGACTGGACTGCCTGTATAGGTTGTACCCACCTTCCCTCCCCTAGTGTATAAACACACCCCCTCACACATTCATCACCTCCCCAGTGTGTATTACACACCCCCTGCACATATGCATCCCTCCCCACTGTCTATAACGCACACATGTATCACTCCCCACTGTTATAACCAACCCCCCTGCACCCTCCCACATACACTAACAGCACATGGATCTTTCCCTCCACTAACACACCCCTCACATTTCTATATTCTTTAAAGCAAACACCCCCCTTGTACCCCCCACAACACTCAGTTATATACAACCTGTGAGATTTGTCCTACCCTCACCCCAACTACACTAACATAAGTGTTTTGCCTCCCACACCTCCTCAAAGGTTGCCCTAATTTCTCCAAACCACCTTCCTTCATGTGACCCTGTACAGTCCGGCTTCTACAACCCCCTTTAGCGCCCAACATCATTCAGCTTCTTGTTATACAGGCCACTTCCTCCAACTTAGGCTGTACACAGCTCTTTAAATCCGAACAACACTCCCCCTTCAAGCAGCAAAACAGGGGTTGGGGGGGGGGGGGGTTGTGGGGTGGGGTTTGGGGTGGTGTGATGTTGATGGAGTGGTGATTGTGTGATGTGTGATGTGTGATGTGGTGATGTATGTGATGTGTGATGTGTGATGTGTGGATGTGTGATGTGTGATGTGTGATGTGTGATGTGTGATGTGTGATGTGTGTGTGTGTGATGTGTGATGTGTGATGTGTGATGTGTGATGTGTGATGTGTGAGTGTATATATATATAAAAAAAAAGTTCTGTAGTATTAGATAATAGTGACTTAAGATTTGAATGTAAAAAAATTAAATGCCATTTGTAATGTGTTTCAAAGCAGCCTTTGATTTCTATACAGATAGTCCTCGCTATCCAACGTTTCACTTTAGAATGAATGGCATATACAACGCAACCCTATGGGCCATTTTTCGACACCAGGATGCGTTATCCGATGCTCACCGCCACTGATTAACATGGGACTCACTTTACAACGGTTTCACTATCCCACGCTACTTCCAGAACGGATTCCGTTGGATTACCGAGGACTGCCTGTGATAGGTTTTAGCCCACCTTCCCTCCCCACTGTGTATAACACACCCCCTTCACACATTCATCCCTCCCCAGTGTGTATACACACCCACTGCACATATGCATCCCTCCCCACTGTCTATAACGCACACATGTATCACTCCCCACTGTCTATAACCAACCCCCCTGCACCCTCCCACATACACGAACAGCACATGGATCTTCCCATCCACACTAACACACCCCTCACATTTCTATATTCTTTAAAGCAAACACCCCCCTTGTACCCCCCACAACACTCAGTTATATACAACCTGTGAGATTTGTCCTACCCTCACCCCAACTACACTAACATAACGTGTTTTGCCTCCCACACCTCCTCCAAGGTTGCCCTAATTTCTCCAAACCACCTTCCTTCATGTGACCCTGTACAGTCCGGCTTCTACAACCCCCTTTAGCGCCCAACATCATTCAGCTTCTTGTTATACAGGCCACTTCCTCCAACTTAGGCTGTACACAGCTCTTTAAATCCGAACAACACTCCCCTTCAAGCAGCAAAACTTAAAGGAGGGTTGGGGGGGGGGGGGGTTGTGGGGTGAGTGTTTGGTGGTGTGATGTTGTGATGTGTGTGATGTGTGATGGTGATGTGGTGATGTATGTGATGTGTGATTGTGATGATGTGTGATGTGTGATGTGTGATGTGTGATGTGTGATGTGTGTGTGTGATGTGTGATGTGTTGATTGTGTGATGTGTGATGTGTGATGTGTGATGTGTGATGTGGTGATGTGTGATGTGGAGTGATATATATAAAAAAAAGTTCGTAGTATTAGATAAAGTGACTTAAGATTTGAATGTAAAAAAATTAAATGCCATTTGTAATGTGTTTCAAGCAGCTGACCTTGATTTCTATACAGATAGTCCTCGCTATCCAACGTTTCCTTTAGAATGAATGGCATATACAACGCAACCCTATGGGCCATTTTTCGACACCAGGATGCGTTATCCGATGCTCACCGCCACTGATTAACATGGGACTCACTTTACAACGGTTTCACTATCCCACGCTACTTCCAGAACGGATTCCGTTGGATTACCGAGGACTGCCTGTGATAGGTTTTAGCCCACCTTCCAAGCAGTGCAAGATCTTTGTAACACTTTCCTGTTTGTGATAATGTGTTGCGAGCTCCCAGCAGTTGTAAACTGTAACAATAGACAATGTTACCTTAGTAATATAAGGATACATTGTAGCTGCTGTTACACTGACTGAAGCAGCCATTATGTTGGGCACACAATCAGAATTTTTACAGATTTATAATCGGAGCACCAAATGATTGCATCAATCTACATTCTTACCTAAGCTGATATTTATATGTGTACAGCATGTGACTAAGAAAAAAGTTGGACAAGACTATTGCTGTTTTAAGATTATTACACCCCCTCCTTGCTTCCTCCCTCAACCATGACATTATGTTATTACAGAGAAAACACTGTCAAACTGCTGAAGCGGGTGCCCTTATTTCTTCTTTTGATGTTCCTTTAAAAAAATATCTTACTGCACCCTCTCTGTTGTTATAAACACTTTACGCCTACCACATCTGTGAACCACTAAGACCATCCTAGGTCACCTCACCTAGCTAACCAGTACTGCCACAAACACCCCCCTCTCCAATCTTTGTTTCTGCTACAGATCCATCCTATTTCCACCTCTCCTCCCCCTTCATCTAATTAATGCAAGGATTCCCAACAAGGGTTTCGTGTCGTCTCCAAGGGATTCACCAAAAAAAAAAAAATGTAATGTGAGATCCCAGGCAGTATAGTGGGTTTCTGAGCCAGTGTAGGGATTGCAAACGTAAAACCCCACACTGCACCTTAGCATGGGTGTATAGCCATCAATTACAGCAGAAGCTTACAAAATCACTCCCCACAATGCTATGCATCCACAGTGGCAAGGCATGGAGGGTGAAGATGGGCGTTCCCACCGTAAGACAGCTTTACCACCCTGCTGATTGCACACACTGAGGTGCAGTTTAGGTCCTCACCAAGAGAAAACCAGGGTGCTGTCCCCTGGAACGGATCCATGTTCCCCCATCCTCTGTGGACCTCATGGTTTCCAAGTGTTCCACAGGTTTGTTCACTGTGCAAGAATACAGCAAGGCCCCGCTTCTCGGCATCCCGCTTTTCGGCGATACGGCGGTACCGAGAAGGGGGCTGCCGTGTCTGCGCATGCACATATTGGGCCGGTCCGGGGTCGTGCATGCACAGAACTTGCCGGTCCGGGGTTGTGCATGCACAGAACTTGCCGGTCCAGGGTCGTGCATGCGCAAAACGGGCCGTCCGGGGTCACGCATGCGCAGAATGTTTTTATTTTTGCCGATTTTGCACATGCGTAGAACGGCGCATTGCCGGTCTGCGCATGCGCACATAACGGAAATCGCCAGTTCCGCTTTCCGGCGGATCATTAGAATGGAACCCGCCGCATGACTGGGGCCCTCCTGTACTTGTCTGGTGGGAAATAGACTGGTGCAATGTTATCTGGAGAGGACATTGCAACTGTCTATTCGTGAGCCCAACAACAACAACTCTCAAAACCGGCACACAAATAGTACAAAGTAGCAAGGTAAAAAAATAAAACTCCATTAATTTCCTTTGATAAATCTACTGCTAGTTTCTACGCCAGCTTTGCCGCTGGGGGCAGAAAAGGAAGTCCTTGAAAGCCGCTGACACAAAACTTTCATTAATCTTGTTGTGGAGAGGTATTTATGTCTACGTCCCACACAGCTGGAGGAGTCACTGATTCGCTCTGACAATTAACTACCGGTATTAGAAGTCAAGCATAATCTTGATTTTTGCTGTTTTGGGATGTTGCACAGAGGTCACTATACAAAGCAGTTTCAAATGTGCAAAGTAGCAGCGGCTGTTCAGCCTAAATTATGGGAAGGTCTGACAAACCCAAAACAAGTGGCTTCGGATGTTGAATTTTTAATCTAAATGTAAATAGTTAAGTGCAGTAGCTCACTTCAAAAGGTTGTCCTGCTGCCACATGTAGCAGGATTTATAACTTATGTTTTGGTGCCTAGGACATAGATAAAGTGAAAAGCTCAAGGTCACAAGGAGCTGCGAATGTGATTTGAACCAGGATTAAACTGGCTTCAAAAAGTATATTTTTCAAATATATACCACCTTATTCAACACAGAGAAAAGCGAGGTAAGACAGTTGATGGATGTTTTTTTATTGCCCCGTGGATTTACCAGCTTCTTACTATATTGAAGAGGAGAGGCCATAGTGCGCTGTTTACCAAAGGCTCCAAGCTGTATCATTGGAACATACAAAAATAGCACCAGACTTATAAGTGTAGCCCTGATAGGTTTTGGGCTCTTATTCTGTCCTCCTCCTGGCTAATGCCTAGTAAGGGTAGGTTTGCCAGGAGTAATCATGGCTTTTCCCCACTCATTGCAGTGAGTCAGAGAAGGTAGTGTCATCGGGCCTTGTGTCCAATTAGAGGCACAGGGGTGGTGCTTACTGCATCTGTACTTAATGCATTGTACTTCCTGATTTAGCCAGTCTGCCTCTACCATGTGAGAGGCAAGGTTTACCCAACTAAGCTGTCAAGGCTCTGGCAGTTTGAGGCCCTCCCTTAGGGGAGCGGTGGGAAACAAATACCTCTTATCCCACAAGAGGATAAGGTAAGAGCAAGGACCACTCTTGATGCCCTTTGGCAGGGAGTGGATCCAGGGACATTCTGAGGGTGGACACCCTAACAACTGCTATCAATCTGTGACTGCTGAATACAGGAAGAGACAAATAAAGAATCCTGAGTTTTATATTATACCTCCTGTCTAAGAGTGAAGTCTATTGGGAGGAGGGGGAAAGAGATTCTTCTGCAGAGACGTCTCCCCATACACCTGGGGGCTGCACGAGATGGAGGCGCTGCACCTGTGAGTACTATTCGGGCAAGACCCCAGAAACCTGTCCTGTTATTCCCCTTTAACACCATGCGGGAGACTCGGGGCCCCCTGTTACCAGCAGGTATGCACCACACTAAGCCATGTAACCAGAGTGAGTTTCCCACAGAGAGGCCCTATGTGAGATTGGGTGGAGGAAACGGGGTTACATAAATAAAAAATAAAAATATTATTACTTCATATATCTGGGGCAGTTTATTCACACCAATCCTGTCCAGCATTTACAGCTGGGTCACTGATAAATAACGGAAGAAAAAAAAATGAATATCAGCTCAAGGAAGACAGCAGGAAAAAATAAGGTGTATATTTGCTGCATGAGTAGCAGAGCTTCCGACGAGTAAGGAGATATAGAGTCAGGAAATGGGCGATATGAGGAGACGCTGTGGGGGGTATATATGTTGGAGTAAATGAGCACTGAGAGTGTACTTACATAAAGTGAGAGGTGCCCCACTGTATCATGTACCTCCATGAGTGTTTCTGATCCTCACCCCGCGTCTCCTATGAGTCCGGTGTGGAGTAAGCGTTACTCACTATGAAGCACCGTCTTTCTCCTCCTGCTGCAGTGAGTCCGACTGATTAATCACAAGCAGACTCATATTATTTATCTACTACAATGCTCATGCGGATTACAGTACATTGGACGCACCTCTAGACCATTAAATATTAGAATTTTGGAGCATGTCAGAAATATTAAAAAAGGCCTAATCACACACAATCTTTCGAAGCATTTTTTAAATTTCCACAATTCTGACCCCAAATCACTTAAGTACATGGGTATAGAACAGGTATCCAGACATTGGAGAGGGGGCAACAGAAACAATAGCTTAGCCAAAAGAGAGACATATTGGATACATAAAATGCAGACGCTTGCCCCCCGAGGTCTTAATGTAGATATTGATATTGGTGCCTTTTATCTTAAATTCTTTAGTCTTTTAAATCTAGTTAACATTCCATTTTTTAATTTCTTTTAACTCATAGTTTTTAAGTTTTTTAATATAACTTATTCATCAATAAAACATTATCATCTTAATAAAGGTTCACTATGGATGTACCTGGGATGATTTAATTATGCACCTTGGATTTATTAATATTGATATCTGTATTGTCATTATCTTATTAGTAATTATCTCTTATCTCTTCTCTTCTTCTAGCCGCTATTACTTCAATTTTATATATATATATATATTTATATTTATACCTATACCAATTTAGATTAATATTAGATATGCTTAGGCAATGTTTTATCATATATTATATATAGATATATATGGATTTTTAACTTAACAATTATTGATTTATGTTTAATAAAGATGATTGTTTTATGTATATGTCGTTTTAACAACACACTGGTTTTTTTTACCTCGCGCTATGTGTGAGCGCTGAGGGGGTTAATATATTGCTATATCTCTTGATTGATGGGCCTATAAATAGTACTGAGGTATCTCCCATCCAATCATAACTCCTGACGAAGCATCTGGCGAAACGCGTAGAGTTTGTAGTGAGGGAACCTGTTCGGAAAGACTGGCAGAATCCAGGCAGAGGTCTTATCCAGTGGGAACTTCCGCCCTTAGCCGTGACGCGATAGCGGAAGTGACGCGACGGCGGTGACGGATGCGGGAATCACAGTGAGAGATTCCAAGACCCTGTGAAGCTGCCTGCAACTGCACCAAAGAACGATCGACGGTTCTCTCCCCCACCCGATTTTAACATGGCAAATGTGAGTGTGTTATACTCTGGTTGATTGTGTGAATTATACCGAGTTGGAATAGTATGCACTATTGTGGCTTCTCTTTATTTTTACATACTCGTGCACTGAGGGATATCCCGGCAATTACTGCCTAAAGGGCTCCAGTCAGAGAGAGAAGGATCTCTGACATGTGAAATTATCTGCAACTTTTGTGAGTTCTATTTTATAGATTCATTCCATTACTGCAGTGTATTACAATCTGCACTATATGTTATTTTTTCTTACATATATCACAACACTTTCCTGCGCTCCTCATCTTCAAGCAATACAAATTCACCTCCGTGTCCCCTGATGGCGCCCGTCGATTGGAATGACTGCAAGAGGTGGATAGATCGATACAGGAATTGTATTCCCCCCCCCCCCAACTGCATACTCCTTGAGAAAGCGCCACAGTGGGCGTGAAACACGTGTGAAGAGGAGTTTCGTTGTGTTCTTTTTTTTATGTAGCTTAATAAATTGATTTTATTTTTTCAACACTGGCGAGTTCCCATCATTTTTCCTACTTGGAGCTGCAATCCATTTGATCCATCCACCTCTCACTGATAAATAACCACCATAGATCTCAAGATCTTCAATTATATTTTTCATGGGACCTAGTCCGAGTAAGTTCCAAATAAATTATTTTAAAAGGTAAAATGTATAGAAAGTTTGACTAAAGCGTGGTTGCTGCATATTCAGACCACATGCATATAACATGTCAGGGGCATAGCCCTTCTTCAGATACCGCCACCAGTTACAATATGTACTTGCTCAGATTTTCTTGTAGAAATATAGTTTGCTCTGTTTATTTAGAGCATAGTCAGCGTGCCTCCTTTTCCCTCATATTTTCTGTATATACTTTGGATGCAGGGTTGCACAGTGCTGACTTTTGTGGCCCATGGCACAGGTTTAAGTTTGGGACCCCTATCCTGACAGAAAAGGTTAAAAAAAAAAAAAAAAAAAAAAAAAGATAAGCCACCCCATACGATCCCAAGGAAAAAACTTCTGATCTGCTGTAACAAGACAATATATCAGGACATCAAGAAGAAATCTTTCATGTGTAGCCTCGGCTACTAAACTTCTCTGCCCAACACAAGTCCTGGTACCAGCGCAGGCAGTGTTAGTGTTAATCCATGCCTTTGCTGCAGTAAACAACTCCTTAGTAGTGACAGCGGGGGTGAGCCCACAGCCAGGTACTGCCCATAACCGGGGCTATGACCTGGGACGCTCCCCTGGTAACAAAAAGGAGTTGCAGCCTAAATTTGAGTGTTCTTTTCTGCGCTCTCCCCTTAGGAGGAAGAGTGTGTGGTCTATCCTCTCCCCTCAGGGGAAGGAGGGTGTCTTCTAGTTCTGTGCTGAGCCAGGGATCTGGTTTTCAGGCCTCCCCCCCCCCTACAGGGGAGTGGAAGCATCTACTCCATACTCCACTGGGGAGTATGGGAGTTAAGGAAAGACTCCTGGGGGCTCAAGTTCCTTGGGTTGGTTCCAGGGACCAGAAGATTGTACCTATGTCTGTATGCTGTCTGATGTATGCAGAATAAAGACCACCAGTTATTTTGCTCCTGTCTGAGGATGCTGTCATTCAGGGGGAGGGAAAAGAGGTTTCCTGCAGTGATAGTGATCCATGCAGTGATCCATAATAGGTCCTGTTGGATGGAGGCGCTGCACCGAAGAGAAAGCCGATAAGATCCAAAAACATGTAACAGAAAATAAAAATAATTTATCAATTACCTTCCTACAGTCAGTGAGCCTTTGGGGCTCAGTCGGGGGTGGTGAGGAAGCTTGGCCTCTGCTCTGGGTACAGGCAATGTCGGTGTGGCAGCTGGGGACTCCAGATACAGGCTTTTGGAGCCTCCGGTAATTGGTGGCAGGGACCTCGGGAGCGAGTCTGTAAGGGTGAGACCGTGGCTTAGCTGGACCCCGGGACCAGGCGCTGACTGCCGCCGAGTTGTGCGAGGGAGAGGAGCAGCGTGTGGGTGCAGTAGTGTGTCAGATGAGACCACCTCTGAAGACTGACATCTAGCGAACATGCACTAGAGGTGGTAACACACTGTTCCCATCTAGTGCTGCTGTGCTGACCAGGCTGCGGGTGGCTCCTCCTTTTGTGAGGGCACTCACTGCATCAATCTTTACTCGTTATGTGGCTCAAAAATGTGGGACGTGGTGTGGGGCATAATCACCATCTAAAACGTTGGGTAAGACTTCTCTCCACATACCCCTCATCCTCCTCACTGTTAGCGCCTATGTCCGACCCGGCCTAACAATACAACTTGCAATAGATTTAAAAAAAAAATTGGACCTCATCTCGTTACTTGCTTAAATGTTAGGACAAACATGGCCATTTTTTTCAATGTCACTGAACCATAGTCATGTTTTACAGCCTTCAAAAAGTTACTATAAAATAAAAAATAAAAACCTATATTTATTTATATTTTGTAACCTGTGATTATGGGGGCCCTTTTTAGTGAGGGCCCCGGGTGTAACTTTAACACAACTGCTTGGGAGTATTGATGTGCCATTACTGTACATTTCAAATCAAGAAAATAGCTAGGTTGTAGGGAAGCAAAGTAATTAGATGTTATAATATATCCAATTATTCCCCCAAAATATTTGCCATGTAAGAAATGAAGGCTATGTTATTAAATGCCAATAAATCTAAAATAGGTTTTTGAGAATTATACCTTTAACTAAACCTCAGGAAAGCAGTCCATTAATCTGCTATCCTACAGTATCTTTCTCCATCCAACAGCGCCAAACGGTGCTCAGTTGTAACATCAGATAATGCTGATCAGTTATATAAACCGCTTTCTGTGGCAACATTTCTCACAAGGGCAAGAAATAGTTTTAGAACTATAGCTTGGTCCATTTCAACCTCTGAAGTGCTGAAATATCCATCCTCACATTTCAATGAAGGGGTTAAGAACATGCTGGGCTCTCTCCAAACTTCGAGCTATTCTTTTGTTCTTGTGTTAGGCCACGTCCATAGTGGAACGCGCTAGCTTCCGCGCTTCCTCCTCCCGGCATCGCACTTCAAATACAAACTTGTTTGTATTGCAAAGCGCCACTCTCCCTGTAGCGTGCGCACATGCATTGGAGTCCTAGTGTTTGTTTCAGCGCGAGCAACGTAGCTTGCGCCGTTGCTTGAACTATAGTCAAAGCCTAAGTTTCCCTTACAAAGCAGCTAAAAGCCACAAGTTCACAGGACAGAAACACTGGCACTGAATTGTAAAGTATATGTGCAGAAACAAATTTTGATTATATTTCAATGAGCAGTGATAGAAGGATAACAGCTTCAAAGTATTATAAATTCTAAATCACTGTTCTCAAAGACAATGCAAACCTTCTATGACCCCAAGGCCGCGCTTATAGTCCTTGCGACTGCGACGTCACGCTGCGGTCACTGAAAAAAAATCAAATTGATTGGACTTCCAGCGATCGCGACCAAGCCATCGCGCCGTTTCAACTATAAGCGCACGTGACTTTTCAATACATGTTTTGACGCGACGGCGCGTCGCCAGGTCTATAGGCGCGGTCATAGTGTAAGTAGTAATAGACACCACACCTCCCCCTAAAATCTGGGGAAGGCAAATAGTTCAAACAATAGTAAATGTAAACGGTGACATCAGTTACCTTTCATTTAAATGGTAAAGCAGCGATTTTACATGCATACGGTGGATGTCGGGGAAGCTAATTATTTTCAAAAAGACAATTGGAGAAGCTCTGACTCAACCGCACAATACATAAATTACTAAAAGTTCACAATGCTATTTCTGAGTAGCAACACACTAAATACAAAGAAACTAAAAATGATGGAAGAGTGGGAGGAATTGCTGGCAAAGGTAAAAGCGTTCATTAAGTACACTTAAATTGTAATCAAAACTGTGTGCCTTTTTATACCTCTAGTAACACTTTTAAACACATTAGAGTTGTGAAGCAGGATGAGTACAAAATTGTTAGCTTTCCACAAGCCTTTCAATGTTATAATTTGTTTTGTCAAGTCACCTCATTTGGATGCTGTTTGTTTTCTCTATCCTTGCTTCTTTTCATACTGCAGACGACAGAGAAGCCCAATGCTACATCCAACATGACAGAAATACAAGAGACGACAGAGAAGCCCAATGCTACATCCAACATGACAGGGGTTCCCAAAAAGAGCTTACTGGGGTTCTGTGTTTTCTTTTCATACTGTAATGTTTATTTCTTCTTGGAAAACCTCAGTGTTATACCGTAAGTATGGAACCTCTTCTACACTAAGCTGTATATGATGTCTAAACTTGTTCATCAATATATGCCGTCTAACACAAAATAATTTAAGATAGTGCTTCTAGTAAAGATGTTAAAAAAATTATGCTAATTACAGTATCTTGATTTTTACCTTGCTTACGCCAACAGTCCACGCTGCACTACAGCATCTTGTTCCTTGTTTTTCTGAAACTGGTCTAGCTTATAATTACCTCCTGTTTATCAGATATTTGCCAATGTTGCAACATGTTATGTTATTGTATGGAACCAATAAAAAAAGGGAGGCTATCGCAAACTTCTCCTCTTATTCATACACATGGACATTGTTAGAATACAATGTTAAAAAAAAAAAAAAAAAGCCATGCACACAAAACAAAGGAAAATACTCAATTACAGACGTCAGAGGCACACAGATTCATCTATCAAAGCAGTGACATAACTCTCACATTTCATTAATGGTGACTGCCATACCACACCAGTTCATAATTACAAGATCAAGGCCAAAGATCAATAGCTTCCAAATAAAAGCAAACAGATGCTCATCTAATCATTTTATTCAGTGTATTTTAATGTTAATTGCATTCAAAACCATAGAGAAGTTCCCTCGGGCCCCACACATTGTGGATTTGCCACCATTTTTACCCTTTTTTTGAAGGTGATAAAATCATGCCGTAACAATAAACAAGAATATAGACATCTCATCCAATGATCGCAGTGTTTCGTTATTTCAATCATTTTTCATTTATCGCTTCAAATGACATGAAATAGATGTATAATAAAATAAGGTGCAATGTGGAAACGCTACATCTTTCAATAATACATAACATTGTTTCCAGATTTGTGCATTGATGTATATCCAACATTAACTGTACCCCTTCACTAAACATCTATTAAATTATATGGCAAATAGCTGCGTAATGGCAGATATATATTGGCCCGTTATTAATATAAAATATTTTATTTAATACTGCAGTACACACGCACCACTGCACATCATTTATTTTCCCCAGACATAAATCCTTTCATCATAGATCTTCCAAAGCAATTTTGTGCCAGTGGCAAAGGAAGAGTACGTGAGACTTGCCCAAGGTCATAAGGAGGCTGAAGCTAGGATTTAAATAAAAAAGGTCACACTCTTCGAGTCAGTAATACTACCAATAGCCCTAAAAAGGTGATGAAGGAATTTTATTCACAAATTAAAAAAGGGAGAAATTCCTTCTCCTTTAAATAGGTTAAATTTATGTTGCAAAATAAACAAGAAAACTTAATTACAAAAGATCTTCATAATGGCGTTTGCATTTGGGTTGCTCAAGTATTCTTTTCTATTGCAAGTCTTCTTACACAAGTATATGAGTACTAATTAAATGCAACAGACACAAAGGCAATATCCCGTAGGATATATAGTTACCCGTACTAATTATTATTATATATTGGTAAAAATAATATATCTTAAGGTAATGAGGTATCCATAAAAAACATTTTTTTAAACCACCTTACATTTTTTTTTAGGAGGTGTTCTAATACTTTAGTGATGAAAAATACAGAACTCGATATCCAACCTGTCAGAATTCATAAACGTGAAGGTCAAACTTTTCATTCTTTAGTGGATGGATCTGTGAGTCAACTAGATTTCTGGTTTACTTCTAAATACAGTACATGTTAATTTACCATTAATATGATTTTATTTATAAACACAAAAAATACATTTTGTTGATTGCACTCAAAATTGGATATGGTCACAAGTTCCTTTCACAAATTTATCTTTACTTTTTGCAGAGAAAACAACTTTTGGGGGTCGCAGACCCGTCAGATACAATGATGGCTGTAACTGCAAACACTGCACCTTAAAAAAGGGCTGCGACCCCCGAAACGTAGTTTTCTCTGGTAAAAATAGAGAAATGGGTAAAATGTCCTTGTGACAATAATCAACGTGAGTGCAAAAAACAAAATGTTTTTTTTATCATCTAAATTGGGATGATGACAATATCACATCCTGTTGAATCTGCACCGCATGCTAAAGCAAGACTCCATTTTGTCTAAATAACACACGGTTAGCCCCACTGCATACATCGTGATATCCAACTATATCCATCTAACAGCCCTTATCAATCCACTGCTCATAAAGGCCTCCACAATTATCTTACAGGATGTAGATATACACCTAGATATGCAACCCTCTCCACACACTTATCCAACTGCGTCAACAGGCGGGAACAAAACAGCATGTTCAAGATGATTTACTAAATCACAGTATAGTGGCACTTGTGCTGGCAGGTTTAGCCATACTATGAAAGCTTGAACATACCCAGCTAACAGTTTGCCTGCATGGCAAATAAGCCCTCCATCACGAAATATAGAGCATGCCGAAAAGCAATGGACCTCATTCACCGGAGGCTGGTTTGTCCTTGGTCTTGACAGCATTTAGGAAGGCAGAGGGTGGTAAGAATCTCAGGAGGTTAAACTAAAGTGGTCATTTAAACCTAAATCTAGCTACCAACAGCTGCCAGACTCTCTCCTCCAGTGAACCAATACTGCAAAAACTGAAACACAAACTTGAATAGATTAAATTGGATATTGTTGGCCTTCGTGAAGTAAGGATGTAGTTCATGGTATGAGCGCTCCAGCACACGGCAAATTTAATAATGTCCAGTTTTATATAAAGAAGGGTGAATCCATAATAATATATGTTAGAATGAGTATATCCATGAAATGCTTCAATGACAGATGATCCCTGAAAACAGGTGATATGCGAGAAAAATCACACACTATCTATTTCATTGGGATTGCCAAATTCAATAGAAATAAAGTATTCACACTCACCCACTTCTTAAGCTGGAGAAGACATGCAACTGTCAAAGTTGAAATCCAGAGTTGAGAAAAAAAAAAGGAGCAGTGCACAGCCAAAAAGGGCAAGGAGAGGGATCCATATAATGCAACAAGAATTATTTATTGGAAGTTCAAAAGCATAGAGGACAAAAACCTCCTACGCGTTTCATTGGAAAGAGCAGCCAGCATCGTCATTCAGTTTTCAAAGAGATACAGGCTTCAAAAAAATCCAAGTGTATGCCTCAATATCAGGTCACAGTCAATGAAGTGGAAGATGTCTACCATGAAATCAAGCAACTTAAAGGAAATGGACACCAAGATCGTTATAGCAAAGATTGGTTCCCAACAGGTATGGTCATGGTAACAGCAATGAATGTGGGGCAGATTGGTCAAATTTGCAGAATGTAAAAACTTCATGAAATTCAATAAGAATCCGAATAGAAAATGGACATGGAATGGACCAAATGGAAGAATTAAATGGACTATATCCTAGCTAACAAGAAACATGTGATTGAAGACTGCATAGTCTAATCGTTTTGACAGTAGTGACCACAGATTGGTTCACTGAAAATTATATCTGAATGCAAAGATGAAAACTGTGCACTTATAAAGTGATAAAGGACTTGAGGACTTCTACATCAAATTGTACCAGAACTCAGATAAAGAGTATAATCCAGCAGAGGAAGAGCGAAAAGATAGGATTAATGCTACATCATTGGTGCTGCCAGAAGTGGCAGAAGCAATAAAATCCACCAAGAGAGGACAGGCTCCCAGGGAAGATATTACAACTGAAATCAAAGAAGCATGGAAAGAAGTCATGAAAATCCTTGTAAAAGGATTTACATGCGGCTTGAAGAATAGGATAATTCCAGAACAATGGAGCAATGTCACAGTTACCCACATAAAAAATAAATAAATATGGAGACAACTACAGACCAAACATGTCTAATTCCAATCACAAGATTTTTCCAAAGACACTCACGAAACTGCTGCAACAGAAACCACACTATGTGACAGA
Source organism: Ascaphus truei (assembly GCA_036426205.1). Lineage (NCBI taxonomy): Eukaryota > Metazoa > Chordata > Amphibia > Anura > Ascaphidae > Ascaphus > Ascaphus truei. The sequence goes on from CM071571.1 coordinate 123,302,677, forward strand.
TAAAGTGTTAATAAAGCGCAACAAATATTGTGATAAAATCAAGCTGCTACCTGAACACCTGCGGTTTCCCCAAACAGCAATTGCATAAACCTGAACCATAAAGTGCTCGTGGCGCAAAGTGACCAAATATAAACAGTGCAATGTGCAAATAAACCCAGTGATATATAGCACTGAAAACACATAATACTGTCACTCCATATGTGCAACTCCTCAGGTGCGTGGACTCCTGGTTAACCTCATATGAAGAAAAGAACACAAATGCAGAGGGTATAGTGTATTAACATTTACTCATGATGACAAACACCTTGTGCACGAGCCACGAGCACTTTTTGGTTCAGAAACCACACTATGCACCACCTAGAGAACAAGTGGGATTTCTATGTGGATACAACATAAATGGAGAATGAAGATGGAATGGAGTTTCTTTGAAAGAAACAAGACAGTCTTTCAAAAGTAACCTTCCACGGTGCCCAAAGAGGAATGTTTTCAACAACAGTATTCGGTTTGTGTTCATGTATGGATGGGAAACCAACACTAAATGCAAAGATATTTCAGAAGCTTCAGACAACTCAAATAAGTATGCAGAGATATATGATGGGTACTTCCCAGAGACAGGAAAAAGAATGAAAGGGTTCGAGAGCAAACAAAAGTCTTCTATCACAAGGGTGAAGAAACTAAAATGGTAGTGTGCCAAAACAGATCGCAAGAAGAAATTACCATCGTTGGACGAAGATGGCACTCGACTGGATGCCAAGGGAAATAAAAAGACCAAGACGACAACCAAATGTAAAATGGGAGGATGAAATCAGAAAACTTGTTAGAGCAACGTGGAGAGACAAGGCTTGCAAATGCAGTACCTGAAAGATCTTTGAAGAGGTATTCATCCAGCGGTGGAATGACTAGAGCTAAAGATGAGATAGTGTGTGTGAGTGTGAGTGTGTGAGTGAGTGTGAGAGTGGGTGAGTGTGAGAGTGGGTGTGTGTGAGAGTGGGTGTGTGTGTGAGTGTGTGAGAGTGTGTGTGAGTGTGAGAGTGTGTGTGAGAGTGTGTGTGAGTGTGAGTGTGTGTGTGTGAGAGTGGGTGTGTGTGAGAGTGGGTGTGTGTGTGTGTGTGAGAGTGGGTGTGTGTGTGTGTGTGTGAGAGAGAGTATGTGTGTGCGAGAGTGTGTGTGTGTGTGAGAGTGAGTGTATATATATATATATAAATATATGTATATGTATATGTATGTATGTATATATATATGTATGTGTATGTGTACAGTGGATTTAACATCGTGGTGAGCTCCTATTGGCTCAAGCAGCACACGTATAGGACTAGGTGGCGAGTAGATTTTTTTGTTGTTTGGCGAGTAGAATTTTTGGTGATTTGTCGACACACACACATACACATACACACATACATACACATATATATATATATACACACACATACATATACATACACACACACACATATACACACACACACTATACATATATAAACCAATTAAATTATGTTCTGACGCAGTGGCGACCATACAGTACTTGGTTTGGCTACTATAAATTAGCTGCCAGTAGATTAGATATAATTTCTAACAGATTTGATGCAGATTGTGATACGTTTCAGAGGTTCAACAGGAGTTCTTTATAAATAAGAACTTCGAGTACAGGTCTCTTCAAATATATTGTGCAAAACCTGTGATGTTTTGAATGCTCTGTACACTATGGGGGTGATTCACTAACCTCCAGTACAGGTTAACATACTGCGATCCCGAGTTATACCATAACACAGGTTAGTGAATCTTCCATGTTTAACTAAGACATTCCAACCTACTACACTACATTGCTAAAGGACTATGGTGGCCTCTAGAATTGGACAACTTCTAATGAATTCCAAATTTCTCCAGTAGATAGGAATATAACTTTATAAAAAGAGAATTAAAGATAACTCTGCTACGAATATGTCAGAGACAAAAAAAGTGTCACAATCAGGAAACAGCGGAGAGCTAAAATTCAACAAGCTGCATGAACTAGTAATAATCACCACCCAAATCTGCAAAACCAGGTGTTTCATTCTATTACCAAGGTAGCGAAAACATGAGCTATTAATTAGAAAAGCAGTCAATTCTATTTTAAAACAAACACATTTCTACATTTTTGGTCTTCCAATAGGCAATGCAATCCAGAATGTACTTTTAAATAATAATATAAAAAAAAATTGCTTTAATATATGCAGCCTTTGATTATCTTTATTGAAAACGAATGACAAACTGCTGATCAATTTGTTCTACCATGATCTATACCTGCTTCCCAGGGAGCACTAAATGGCTGCCTTTCAGATGCAATCCATCCTTCAGTTTGTAATTCAGCAGCTACAATGTATTCTTATATTACATAAGGTAACCTTATATATTGTTACAGTTTGCAGCTCAAACTGCTGGGAATATTGGCAGCAAATAAAACAGGAAAGTGTTACAAATATCTTGCACTGTTGGGAAGGTGGGCTAAATCCTGCTATAGAAATCAAAGGATGCTCAGTATATTAAACTCGCCAAAAATGGCATTAAGAGTTGAATTAAAAAAATAATAATACAGTTTTAAGTATTATCTAATACTACCGAACTGATTAAAAAATTTTTTTTTTAAATATAACGTAGGATATTGCATAGATTTCTCCTTTAAGAAAATATAACTTACAAATATCGTAGAAAAAAAAATTAGGGTGTACTTCAAAAAAAACAAAACAAAAAAAAAAAAAGAGAAGAGGATTGCGAGTATTAAAGTATAGTGCAAAGGGTATTATTTTCAAAATAACAAGTAAAGCAGATCACTACTTTCTATATTGATTAGAATCTGTAACTTTAATGTCATATGTAGTCAAGATTATTTTGCAACTAGACATTGATTTTATTTAAACATGTTGGTATACATGAAAATACTGGTCTCTTCCATCGATAACAACACTTAAACAGGGCATATTACCAGCTTCCTATTCTGTCCTATTTAATGGAAATGGGTACTTATAAGCTTTGTCTTTCTTTTAAAATCAACCACCTGTGTTCATACTTATAGCTTGCTGCTAGCTAATAAGCTTTGCTTTTTACGTCTAAGTCAGCCATCTGTGCTTTTGTATCCATGCTTCCGCCCATTTCTCTCAGAGAAAAACAGGTGTAATAAAGACAAGAACTCAAACATTATGAATAATAATCTCTATATACATCACAACATATAAAAAGTTGTTTTCTGATCTGCACTTCTCTTATTGTTGAATCTTTAGCCGATTATATATAAAACTTCAGGCAAAGGGTACACACAAACATTTGTGCAGATTGTGGCTACTGTATGACGCATGTTTTACATACAACGAAAGCTCTAGAAAGGTACATGCTCCCTAAATACAGCTCAACCCCCTTATAACGCCGTGTGTGGGGTCCAAAGAATCACATCGCGCTATAAGCGGATCGCGTTAGAAATAATGTACAATTGTATGCATTGTACAATAAAGTATTTAAGATACCAATAATCGTGTTGTAAAGTCTTCATAAATGTGAAAATTGGGAGCCACGCTAGCATCGCGTTATAAGCGGATTCGCGTTGTAACAGATCACGTTATAACGGGGTTGAGCTGTATTACACTGAAAATTGTGCTGTATCGCAGTAAATTATTTACTAATGATCTGCTTACAGTGACAGATGTATAGAATCGTTTTACAAGTTTCATTTATGAGATCAGGATAAGAAATTACTGAAAGTTACACTGCTTTACTACTAGAATAAAATCAACAAAAAACAGCAATGTTCACAAATTAAAAAGAATGCATTTAAGTATTTTATATATGTATATATATATATATTCACAATATAGTACATATATACACATCTCTGGCACTGAAGAGGTTATGGGGCATAAGGAAACGCTCCAAGGTTCATGGTCTGATGTAATGCCTCTCGTGAAAAGTCGCACAGTTCAGTTTGCTAGACGCAGACATTTGTGATCACTAAATACAATCCACGTTCCGAAAGCCGCCATCCATAGTAAGAGCCCCGAATCTATGAAAGCAAAAAAAGGCAAAGCACAACTCGTTAGGACACATCACAACACAATTGCACAAAGGTTTATACAGGTTTCTCTAATCTTGTATTCTGCAACATTTTCTTAGGACAATAGCGAACACTGACATCTGCTGCTCATGGTGCATGAAATGAAGCAATTTATCTAGTTTACTGTGTACAACACTATGGTGCAAAATGAAGGCAACGAGATCAAAATGATATGTGAAACTGAAGTCACTGTATCGGAGTGTAATGATGTAATGTAGGCATTAAGAAGGGCAATTAAGCAATTTTCAAATGTTTTTCTGTTTTACACATACAGTAAAAAGAGCTTTATCTACAGATCTGAAACCGCTGTACCACAACAGTCGTACAAAGTCACATCCAGAACGGTCAGCACCTTGAACATGGGTTTATGACCTCAGTGAGCATAACGTGTAAGATACAAGACACTGCATGAGGGGCAATACTGTGTCCTCTGCAACTCAGAGTTGAGAATTAGCTGGCAACACAAATAAAATGGCAATTAAGTGAAGACATTCAAATCAGGTTACAACTTATTGTTTGTTTGATACATTCATGAATCAAGAGACATTTTGTGAATGAAGGGTCGTTTTAGTTATGATTGATGTTTCACTCCCTCTTTCAGGGAAAACTCGACTTGTCCTGAGAAAGGTCTCAAGTGAGAACAAAACATAAATACAATTATTTTTCACTAAGCCAGAGTGCCGACTATTGTTGTATCAATTACCCGGCTGTCACTATGATTTAGTGCTCCTACTCTTTAGTCATTCTCCTTGATGTGCCTGATTATATGTATTTGTTTTAGACACAATACTTTTTAAAGTTTAACAAATCAGAAGGAGAAGCTCCTGCTCATCTTAAGAATAGAATAAAATGGTAAATCAAAGTGCACACAGGAAGATACAAATCGCAATAGAGGCACAAGAGGGCAAGCCGTGCGATTGCACTCGAGATCAGTTAATATGACAATGTAAAATATAGCTTTATTAGTTAATGTTAAAATAAATGTGCACAGAAAAACGGACAAACAGAATACATAATCTAAAATAGTCTGGGGTGTGTCAGGGCAGACGGTGGGTGTAACCGTAAATTACTGACGTTGGTAGCTTGCTAGCTCTAGTCCCTAGTACACTAGATATCTGGGGGTATACAGTTCATCAGTAAAGGATTCTGCATTGATGGTAATATTGAATCCCTTACAGCAGGGTTTCCCAAACTTTTTTTTCCGTGACCCGGTTATTTTTGAACTTCTCCTTCGTGACCCACTAAAAAATTTATCGCCTATACTGGCCTATAGGGCCTGCACAGACACACACACAGCCACTGATACACACACACACAGCCACTGACAGACACGCAGCCACTGACGCACGCAGCCACTGACACACACACACACACACACTGATACATACACACAGCCTCTGATACACACACACGCAGCCACTGACACACACACGCAGCCACTGACACACACACGCAGCCACTGACACACACACGCAGCCACACAGATACACACGCACGCCACCTGATACCACACACACCACACTGATACAGATACACACACGATACAGATACACACACACACAACACACACACACTCGCTTCCCCTATACCCACACAACACTCGCTATCCCCTATACCCACACAGACACAAACAGTGAATTACAGGCAACGGACGGATGTGAGTGACGGAGAGGGGGCCAGGGGCACGGTGGGTGGGTGGGAGGGAGGGGGGCCAGGGGCACTTGGGTGGGTGAGAGGGAGGGGGCCAGGGGAACGTGGGTGGGATGGAGGGGACCAGGGGACACGGGCACTTGGGTGGGTGGGAGGGAGGAGGACAGGGGCACTTGGGTGGGTGGGTGGAGGGAGGGGACCAGGGCACGGCTGGTGGGGGGAGGGGACCAGGGGCACTTGGGTGGGTGGGAGGGAGGGGACCAGGGGCACTTGGGTGGGTGGGAGGGGGACCAGGGCACTTGGGGGTGGGGGGAGGGGGACCAGGGCACTTGGGTGGGGGGGTGGGAGGGGGGGACCAGGGGGGACTTGGGTGGGGGGTGGGAGGGGACCAGGGCCATGGGTGGGTGGGGTGGGAGGGGGGGACCGGGGCACTGGGTGGGGTGGTGGGAGGGTGGGAGGGGGACCAGGGGACTTGGTGGGGGGGTGGGTGGGGACCAGGGGGCACTTGGGTGGCGTGAGGTGGGAGGGAGGGGGTACCAGGGGCACTTGGGTGGGTGGGAGGGGGACCAGGGGCACTTGGGTGGGAGGCAGTGACTGGGTGGGGTGACTTACCTTGCCGCCGGACGCTTTCCCCTGCAGCCCCCGATATCCCCTGCTGCCCGGGACGGGAGGTGGGCTTGGGGGGACGGGAGGTGGGCTCGGGAGGGGGTGCCACGGGAGGTGAGCTCGGGAAGCTGGCTGCGGGGGGAAGCTGGCTGCGGGGGGAAGCACGCCGCAGTAGGAGCTTGAACTTCCCCCTCCGTCCCACGTAACGTGCGGGCCGCAGAGGAGCTGGTACTTCCTCCTCCGTCCCACGTTGGGAGCAAGCGCGCGGGACCGCGGGGGGAATCGCCGGCATTTTTTTAAAATTGAGCAGGGGGGACGGGAGACACCGCGCGGCCAGCCTCGCTGCGACCCGGCAATTTTGGTGCCGTGGCCCGGTGCCGGGTCGCGACCCACCATTTGGGAAACGCTGCCTTACAGGTTAGTAGCCTGGATCATACTGGACCAAACACACAATATAGTGGGTCTGTATGTCTATTATACATAATATCGGCAAAGGATACATAGAATCTTAGAGCCCAGATACTAGCTAGGGATTGCTACAAGCACCTTATGTTAGCTAGTTGGATACTATGTTGACGTAGATAATTGATATTCTCCCGTACTGATGCTGGATTATCAAATACTGCAGAGATCAGCAATTTATTTGATAATCCAGCATCAGTACGGGAGAATATCAATTAGCTACATCAACTTAGTATCCAACTAGTAGATAACATAAGATACTTGTATTGACTGCTTGTAGCACTCCCTAGCTAGTATCTGGAGTCGAAGACATTGGCCATAGTGGAAGCGGGCATGCGCACGCCTTGGCGCAGCGCACGCTTTCCTGCAGCAGGAAAGATTTCCTGTCCGTCAGGAAGAGGCGACAGGGAGGCGCGGCCGTGACGTCACAGAGCTGGTTTGCCCTCACTTGGCGAACCGCTCACGTGAACCGGCCGTCGCGCAAGAAATTCAAACATGCTTGTTGCACGCGCACCATTCGCAAATGAACTGGCGTTCTAGTGTGTTTTTGGTGCGAGCTACGGCGCTCGCGCCGTCTCCTGCACGATGGACTCAGCCTAAGATTCTATGTATCCTTTGCCGATATTATGTACAATAGACATACAGACCCACTATACTGTGCGTTCTTCCAGTATGATTCAGGCTACTAACCTGTAAGGGATTCAATATTACCATCAATGCAGAATCCTTTACTGATTAACTGTATACCCCCAGATATCTTGTGTACTAGGGACTAGAACTAGCAAGCTACCAATGTCAGTAATTTACGGTTACAGCCACCCCGGACTATTTTAGATTATGTATTCTGTTTGTCTGTTTTTCTGTGCACATTTATTTTAACATTAACTAATAAAATGAAGTTTGACATTATGTCTTATTAATTCATCGCAAGTGCAAATCGCAGTGTTTGCCCTCTTGTGCCTCCATTTCTTTTAGTTTAAGCATGAAAGACTCATTGTAAAAAGCACAAGGATAGTACTTGGGATATAAGATGCACACTACCTTTGCTAGGGAACAGTTAGGACTGTTATCTAATTAAAGAGAGCACAATATCGGATTTCTGTTTAGCAGCACTTGGGACCGAATGATAAGCAGATCTTACAAATGTACAATGGTTGCCATTTAAGAGCCTCCTTAAATATATATTTTGAAGTGTTGCAATGACTGAACAGCTAGATGCTATCTTCAATAGGAAAAGCAAAGTGAAGAAGCACAGCTGCAATAAACCGATGAAACTATCTTGATTTTATATTTAAAATATAACTTGGTTTTAACTTTAAAGTTGTAAAAAAATGTAAGTGTACCTCATGCTATAATGTATGTATTCAATTGTACTTTTGCCAATAAACTATGCAAATTATACAAAAACACTCGCATACAAAAACAGTGACAAAAACTTGGAAAGTATTAGCCCACAAGATTGCTAAAAAAAAAAAGGCACACGGTGCATGCTTATTATGCTAGGTTCACCTTTCCAAAATGTGATTGTTTTCAGCAAGCTCTTTGACAACTCCCTCCATTTCTTCTTTCAGTTTCCGCATTCTGTGAAATTAAAAGCACATGCTGATGAGCCGCAAGAAAACGGGCTTGCCAAAACATTTATTTTTGGATAGAAACTCTGTAGCACCAACTACAGCACAGAGAGCCAATTCTGCAAGCTCTCCAAAAGCATCAAACGTCTTCTTATTATTATTATGACTACCTAGTGCAAGGAAGAGTAACAACTCGCAACCATGAGGTCATCAACTATTAATATAGTAGAAATAAGAGGGTAATTTAAAGATTGTGGTGAACTTAGTCTATGCACGAGAGGGAATCATTCTGGTCACTGAATGGTAACATGCTACAATTCTTGATCTCTCCCCCCTCCCACTCACTTCTCTTTCCCCTCTTCTATCTGATTAAAGTATTTGTGGTTTCACTCCAAGAAAGAAACAGGGGTCATCAGGGCTTCCCAGCATATGCTGCCAGTCGTCCTTGGACAGTCCTGCATTAATTCCTGGAAGAATCTCTTGACACTTTACAGCGTGTCAAAGCTTTTTCTCTCTCTCTACGTCTGGTTTCCATACAACTAAAAGACAATTGCTCCACAAATACGAACTCTTTGATCTCAGAGATTTTCCCTGTTTAGTTTAGCCCTCCAATCTCATACCTACATCAAAGAAAAAAGTTCCAGCATAATAAGTGAGGCTGATGTTAAAGGTACAATTTTAAACGTATCCAATCAGCTGCCTTTTACCACGTCCATTTTCCGCGACTTTCACCTTTGAACGTGCTTTTGCAGACCCCCTTACTCAGTGATCTGCGAGTCATAAGTTTGGTAAATTTGCAGACTTCTGACCATTTGTAACCCGGCTCCGAAGTCCTCCCAAAGCAAGGAGAAATAAGCGAAATGTTGTGTTTCATTTCTAAGATATTGGCACTAAAGATGGGAATTTATTCTGAATCTTCAAGGAATTATTTTAGATACATCCATTAAGTTAAAAAAAATAATAATAATAATAAAAAAGCTTTGGTGTTTGCAAATTGTGACCAAAATTGTAAACAATGCAGCATTGTCCTTTCCAGGAGCACTTAAAACTGCCACCTTCAACGTCACTAAATTCTTCTGAGACACCTACCCAAGGGTCATTTCCACTAAGGTGTTTGGACTTGGATAGATTGGATTCACTGCAGATTTTATCCCACTGGATGCAGCAAACATTTTCTGTGGCACCGTTTCTTGATACTACAAGTACATAAACAATATGGCACAATCAATACAACAGAGACAAAGAACAAAATACAATGTAGTATTATGTGCATGGGCAAGAATAATTCTGAACGAAAATCATTACATGTTAAAATATTCTAAAAGGGGAAAGAAAGCAGTCTGACTTCTAAAACAATATAAGAATTATGCACTAATGCAGTTTAACTGTAGAAATGTATTGCAGGATTTCTGCGACTGAACAGATGACTTCTTGAGGATCTTTATGCCTCTTATATATAGTCGTTTAATGGTAATCAAACTTCTGAAGTGGTTAAAAGCCAACAATAAACATTAAATATGAACCGCAGTTTTACCTCATTAATGTAGTGCTGACACTTTGAGACTTCCTCTTCGATGTCAAAGCACTGGTTGGAGAGAGTCGACAACTGTTTCCCTAAAACAAGCATTTTCCTGGAAAGAAAGAGGGTAAGGAATATTAGCAAAATGGGAAAGCTGCTCTCTATAGATAAAGTCACACTTAATGGGTTATATTAAATAAACCCCTAAGTGGCTGATTGGCAGCAAAACTCCCTCGACTTGAATTGGAATCCGCAATCATGGTGCAGTCAGCGGCTTTGGGGCTTATTAAATAAGTCCCTTCATCCGTAACAATTTTCACTTGCCTCATCCAATCCTGTGTCTTGCTGCAGAATATTTCATATTTGCCGACACATTCGTCCTTGAACAGGGAGGAGGCTTTTGCAGCATGTATGCACAGTTTTTGCCTGTATAGAGAAATACAAAGTAATGGGGAGTGTCAAAAAACAACATGGACAGTAAAGCAGATTCCAATAGTTATTACCGGTGTATGGGCTACAGGAGCCGCTCAGTGAGTATAGGCACCGACTGAAAACACAGACTGAAGCGGGGGAGCCTGAAGTTGGCTCCTTGTGACCTTGGTCAAGTCCCTTTATCTCCCTGTGCCTGTAGCACCGACATTAGATCGTAAACTCTATGGGACTGGACTGGTGCCTACAAACCTCTACCCGCAGCGCTGCGCAGTAGTGCTTATGGGATGCTGGGTCACGGCACATGCACAGCAAACTCAGATTGCCGATGAGTAGCTAGTCTCAGCAAAAATGTTTGGCAGCAGTGAGGAACAGAAAAACAAGCCAATAATGTGCACAATTTACTTGTTTGGGCTACAATAAAATACAAGTAGCAACATAGGACTGATTTTTCTACTATTTTTGGTGCATTGCCTTTGATGTATTTTAGTAGAAGGAAAGGAAGTTTCTTCTGATAAGGTAGAAATATGAAGTAGGTAGATTTGTTTCGTATTATTTCCTTAAACTAGTCTATATTAGTGCACCTGTGGGACATTCACCAAGGATTTGTTGTAAAGATGTAGTTAGTACCAGCCTATTCTATAAAGCAGGGGTGCTCAACTCCAGTCCTCAGGCCTCCCCAACAGGTCAGGTTTTCAGGATATCCCAGCTTCAGCACAGGTGGCTCAAAACAGAGGCTCAGATTGAGGCACCAGTGCTGAAGCAGGGACTGATTGAGCCACCTGTGCTGAAGCAGGGATACCCTGAAAACCTGACCTGTTAGCGGGGGCTTGAGGACTGCAGTTGAGCACCCCTGCTATATGCAATTACCATTAAAGACCGAAGCATACAACTGTACATAAATTCAAAGTAAAATTTTGCTTTCATTTGTATTTTTTTTTTTAAATCTCTGTGCTTTTTGCAAGAAATTAAACCTGCAAAAGAATACAAATCACAGTTTAAGCCTCCAGTGATATCCCTTCAAAGGCGCAGGCTTTGTGTACATGCACAAAGCTGCATAGATAATGCACATAACACTGCTTTGAAGAGATGTGACTGAGCAATTAAACAATAGGCTTCAATAACCACTTGACGGGTTTTCCCCACTAAAAGCCCTGATCAGAGAAAAGAAACAGGCCGCCTTCTGCCATAACACTCTGAGAATGGAGCTGGCCGGGTCTTGGAAGCGGAATTTCCTTCTTTAGAGTCTAGTGCCTGAACCACAAGGTTGTACTGTATCTCCATTGTTTTACATGTTGGAGCAGGCTTGCAGACAACGAGGCATCATTTCTAGGGTTTCGTTTTCGGTCAATGATCACTTGAAAGATGACTAAGGTTGTATAACTTACTTGTCAAACTTGTGTATCTGTTCTTCATTGTAAGGAAGTCCTACAAAAAAAGGAGAACATGCATTAATTCAATGATTAAAAATTCAAACTAAGATTTTATATCTTTCCCTGATGGATACTCGTTAATGTTATAAAGACTACGCAAATTAGTGCAGATTTCTAATTTTCTGTACACCTTTGTTATCCTCTCGAAAAACCATAAAGACCAATAGAAAAAGAAGGGATTAGTTAGCCCAGGGGTGCTCCACTCCCAAATCCAATCTTCAAACCCCAAGCCCCCCCCAACAGGTCAGGTTTTCAGGATATCCCAGCTTCTGCACAGGTGGCTCAGAGGCTCAGTCTTTGATCCTGAAAACCAGACCTGTTGGGGGGAGGAGGGGAGGGGGGGTCGAGGAGTTGAGTTGAGCACCCCTGGGTTAGATGAACACACATATTGTGTAAAGGTGGGGACCTGTCCTCTGTAGCATGATGCCCCTTCAAAATGGCCCCCAGCATTAATACAACTAGAAAGAGTACAGGTTAGACTCACAATATTGTGTAAAGGTTAACTCAGACCATTTATTGGCGAAACAAGACCACGTGCACAATGTTTTGGGGTAAAAAGAGGGGTACAAATAGGTGTACCTGAAGGGACCGTTTGTACACCCGAAACATTGTGCACATGGTCTTGTTTCAACAATGTTCTTGTATTGTATAGCGTTTCTAGTTTTACGTAGCGTTTTACAGAGACATTTTGCAGGGACAGGTCCCTGCCCCGTGGAGCTTACAATCTATTTTTTGGTGCCCGAGGCACAAGGAGATAAAGTGATTTGCCCAAGGTCAGAAGGAGCCGGGAATTAAACCAGGCTGCCCTGCTTGAAACTCAGTGTCTTTACTCACTGAGCCACTACTTTTCCCAGTTTTGATGGGGATCCAGCTATAGGAGGACAGACTGCACCACCAATTATACACCCTCCTCACACACAAGGAGTGCAATGCATGTGTATCTTTTTTGAACAACCATAAAGAAATGGTTTTTAAATTCCAAAGAAATTAAAAACAAGTGACAAGCCATGATGAGATACATTACATATTAACTTAATGGGGCAGTACCCCCTACTCCCTATTTAAAAAAAATAAACATTTATTGCTAGTCATCGATATAAAAAATAAATGTCAGTGCTGGAGCTTTTTAATCACTTGTATGACATTCTCCATTTTTTATATGGAAGCTACATAATAAAATCATATTTCTGTGGGAATTCCCCGCCCATCCTCCACAAAAAAATCAGTAGGATGTCCATTGGAGCGTCAGGAAAAAAAAAAGTGTGCACACTCCCTTGTCGACGCCACACAGAAGTAGTGACAGAGGTTTGTCCGTAAGCACCGACTGGAAACGTCTGTGGCGTTTCACGTTACAATGGGGTTCGAGCTTCTTGAAACAAACAAACGGACACTAATTATGGGGCACTTCTACTCGCCCCTACATTTAACTCCGCAGATGGGAATGTATTTTGGTAAAATATTACATGTTATCTTAACAAAATATCTTTAAAAACTATGTATTAATATTCATAGCCCAAAAAGTTGCTCAGCATAATACTTTATAAAAACTATAAACGCTTCTAGAAGTGTTATATTGGTGAGCAAAGTTAGCATTCACTATGTGGTGCTGGCTTTTTAAGGCTACTGATATGGTAAAGGCGATCGCGTGCGCGCCAATGATAATTGCCTGTCTTCCTATGACAGTGCATCTAGGTACGCGCACATGGCAGAACGCGATGGTGCGGCCGCAAATTGAAGAGACAATTTTTTGTATTTTCAAGTGCGGCCGCATGACGTCGGCGTCAGGTGAAGCAGTTCAGCCAATGAGGGCGAACCAGCTTTGTGACGTGTCAGCCACGCCTCCTTCCTGCAGGGATAACCCCCAATCGCTGGGGCTGGAGTGTCCACGCGCACGCCGGCACTATAATACAGACCTAATGCAGTGGTTTTCTCCGTAGAAGTTTCCTGGCTTCTAATATAGCAGATCAAGCATTTTATATCCAATATATTTGTTACTCAAGGAAAACAAAGGATAATCTTGTTTTACCAAACTGCACGTTATCAGCCTGCCATTCAGTGCGCGAAGTCTAAAGGGTCAACTACAGATACCTCCTGTTGCCGAAGGACCTAGTAAAAAAGATCTACACGATACATCTGCAGGTATTATTAACTTACTGCGTTGTGCTTTATCCTTTTTGAATTGATAACAGATCTCCGTTGTGGAATCGAGCAGCACGTTCAATCTCTCAATACTATAGGTGGGAAAAAGAAGAGTGTAAAGTTTATCTGCAATTTAATTTGTGAGAAAGACTTAATCTCTATAGTGTCCTTCCTAATCAGGTTTTATTTACTTTCTATCCCTTGGGTGTGTGCCTTCAACAGTGGCCCAGGAGTCATTAAGAAGTCCTCCAGGAGAAAGTTTGCTCTTGATGTCCTGAAGTGACGTCTCCAAATTTTCTCGTGAGCTGGAAAGCTGCAAGGAAAGGTCAGTGTGTTTACCACCCCTTTAAAAAAAAACAATATCTTAAAAAAATAATAATAATAATAATAAAAAAAAGAGAGAATCATGCTTACATGATATTTCAATTTCTCCTAGTCCCTCCATGCCAGTACAAACTAATGGGGATTAAAGCCCCTCCCAGTTGGGGGTAGAACAAACTCATCGAATCAGGCTACAAGGCCCCCTGCTCTCCTCCTCCAAGCAGTTATCCATTTAGCCCAGCAAAACAAACAAAAAAGAGAAGACTGCATGACAATGGACAGTCATGGGAGAGAACCGTGTACTGGCGTGGAGGGACTAGAAGAAATTGAATTATCGTATATCAGTAAATCCAATTCCAAATTTTCTCCCACGTCCCTCCTATGCCAGTACAACCTAATGGGGGTATACCCAAGCAATCCTATTCTCAGGGTGAGAGAGAAAAAGACCACCAATCAAGAAACAGAAGTCAAATGTCAGAGGAAGACATCTCTAGAAAGCTAGCAGAGCCAACAGGTTATGTGGGCGTCCCAGCACCTGCTGCAAGAGGGTAGCAGAGTGCCCAGGCATCTACGCAAAAAAAGGTGCCCGAGCATATCAGCTCCTTACCTAAAAAAGGTGGGAGAGAAGATAAGTATCTGCCCAAAAACGGCATCAGCAGCTTATGAACAGAGAGCATCAGCTGTGAGAAGGCCGGCAGAGCGGTCTAAGTAGGCAGTAGAGGGCCAAAGCGGTCTGTGTACAGAATGGGACATTTGGCCGTGGTCATTTGGGAATGGGCCATTTGGCCACGACCAAAATGCCGCCGACGCTCCGCCACCACGCAACTCGCCTCTTCACATTTTGCCACAAGCTCCGATGCAATCATTAAATCTCCCGCACGGCCAACATATCCTGCGTGCCATCTTTAAAAGTCCCTCGTGCCTGCTGCACCATCTTTAAAAGTCCCTCGTGCCTGCTGCACCATCTTTAAATGTCCCTCGTGCTTGCTGCACCATCTTTAAATGTCCCTCGTGCCTGCTGCACCATCTTTAAAAAAAAATTAAATGTCCCTCGTGCCTGCTGCAAACGCAAATAACTTAAAGCCTACTTTAAAATAATGTTCCCTCGTGCTTTGCTGCGCTAAACCATCTTAATGTCCCCCTTGCCCTGCTGCAACCATCTTTAAAACAAATGTCCCTCTTGCTTGCGGCAACAACATAACCATCTTTAAATGTCTGCGGCTCGTCTTTTCGCCTGCTGCACATCTTAAATGTCCTCGTTGCCTGCTGCAACCATCTTAAATGGTCCCTCGTGCCATGCGCAAAACACCATCTTTAATGGCCCTCGTGCTGCTTGCCAAAAAAAACCATCTTTAAAAAAATTAATGTCCCTCGTATTTCCTCTTCACCATCTTAAAAAAAATGTCCGCTCGTGCTGCTTGCAACCCTCTTTAAATTTCGTGCTCGTTGCTTGCTGCAATACAAAACAAAACGGCACCACTTACAATAAAAACAAAATTCCCCTTAGGGGCTGCTGCAAAAAACGCATCGAAAAATGTCTCCTCTGCTTGCTGCACCATAAACCATCTTTAAAAATTTAATTAAATGTCCCTCGTGCCTGCTTGCACCATCTTAATGTCCCTCGTGTCCTGCTGCAAAACCCTCTTTAAAAAAAAATGTCCTCGTAGCTTGCTGCAACCATCTTTAAAATAAAATGTCGACCGCCCGTGCCTGCTGCAAAAAGACCATCTTTAAAAAATGTACCACTGTATACACGCGCGTCGTTCCTGCCTGGCATACCATCTTTAAATGTTCGCCCCCCCGTGCCGCCTGCGAAACTCATCTCTAAGTCCGCTCTGTGTGCCGCTGCACACATCTTTATACATAAAAAAATGTCCCTCGTGTAGGGCTTGCTGCAACGCATGCTTTAAATTTATATCAAAAAAAAAAAATTTGGCCCCCTTGCCTCTGCAAGCAGCACCATCTTTAAAAATTCCCTTCGTGCCTGCTGCAAACTCATCTTTCAAATGCATCCCTCGTGGCCTGCCTGCTGCACATGTCAAAACCAAAAAAACCATCTTTAAATGTCTGCCTCTCGTTCTTGCTGCCAGACTGCATCTTTAAATGTCCCTCGTGCCTGCTGCACCATCTTTAAATGTCCCTCGTGCTTGCTGCACCATCTTTAAATGTCCCTCGTGCCTGCTGCACCATCTTTAAATGTCCCTCGTGCCATCTTTAAATGTCCCTCGTGCTTGCTGCACCATCTTTAAATGTCCCCCGTGCCTGCTGCACCATCTTTAAATGTCCCTCGTGCCTGCTGCACCATTTTTTTGGCCATTATGCCCAATAAATAATCTTTATTCAATTTTTGCCCCAGCCTTTTTTTCATTCCCTGGCAGTGCTCCGCTTTTTTCTTTCCTTTCTATTTTTGTTTCATTAGTGTAGCAGCACGCTCCGGTTTTCGTTGTTGCAGAGCAGCTGTTGTCATCGGGGGATTTCCTCCAGGAGCTGCAGAGTGGATCCGGATCTTTGGGCCAGTGTGTGGTCCATACGCCCAGCCCTCACCTGTTCCGAGTAGGATCACGGCTTGCGGGGACGAGCGGCTGCAGCCTTGGATTGCGCGCCGTTCCGCCCACGTTGACCAGCGCCCCCCAGATCCCGTCTGGCTGAAACATTGCGGTATACCATCAGGCACCCGGTAAGGCGGCGGGAGACTCTGCTTGCAGGTCTCTACTACCAACAGCCAGTCCTGTTACACCGGGGAGCCACAACCGCTTGTCAGAGCGAGGAGGGTCTCATTCCAACCTACACGGGGGACTGGTGCCATTGATCTGATCGGAGGATATCCCGAGGTCCTACAGGTGAGGTGGGTGTCACATAGACCCACACATTACATCGGACATTTGTTTGGGACACTCTCTGCCTATATATTTTTATACCGGTTTTTACAGCACTTGCCATATTTGTAGCTTCCACGTGGGGATCTTCCCCGTTTTTTCACTTAAATTTAGCATAGGTTGAACTTGATGGACGTACGTTTTTTTTCAACCTCATCTACTATGTAACTATGATATGTAACTATGATATGTAACTATGTAACTATGATATGTAACTATGTAACTATATGTAACCTTTTGCAAGCACACAACTAATTACAGCAGTCTGCTTTAGGTTACGGATTTTTATTATCATTGTTATACTACAATAAATAACATATATAGGATTTAGATCATACTACTCTCGAACCCTTTCTTATTGTACCCACTATATTCCTATACAGAATGTGGGGCCATTCCACATATACAACATTATAAAAAGGTGAACTGTTACTCAGAGTATAGAATAACCTCTTTATGAGGCATCATTATGGGAGGAAAGGTATGACCCGTTACAATCAGGACATGTGGTTCTGGTCAGCCAGTAATGGCTTTGTGTCATACTACTGCAAATCCCCATTCTATCAATATACAGAAAACAATTACAACCTATGGGATATCATCAAGGGACAGACTATTGCTTTTTATATGTCCCATGCCAAGGAAGTGCCCTCCGCTTCCCTATTATACTGTATAAACCCCTTCTGCATGTCCTTGGAGTTCACTTGCGCTCGGAGTTTAAAGCTACCCTGACCTGGAGAAGTGGCTTCATAGCATATTAAGTAGGGACCTGAGACGCTAGACCTTATTTCTGGCAAAGGGATAAGTGAGAATCTGAAGGAATCTGAATTCTAAGATTTAGTAGCCACACTTCTGTTCCTGCAAAAGAATGCAACTCTTTGATATGCATTATCCCTACTCCAGTATTGGATAGCTGCAAAACATTTCTTAGTCGTGTTCACCCAGACATAAAAAAATAAATTAAAAAAAAGAGGTTAAAAAAAAAAAAAACAGTTATAGCACTCACTTCAAGGCTGCTTTTAAGCACCAAGATTATAATATATATATATATATTATATATATAATATATATATATCCTAATATAAATATATATATATATTATATATACTATCTTATATATATATATATATATATATATACTATAATTTTAAAGGCAGCCAGTCACAAGGTAAGACATAAGCTTAAATATATACAAGACCAGTTTAAGCTTTTTTTTTTGTTAAGGAATCCTATAATTATATTGTGAAATTTAGAGGAACCCCGACCCTCTCTAATAACGAGACTGAGCATTGCAAGGAACCCTAACCCTCTCTAATCGCGCGCCTGAGATCAGACGCATTGTAAATTCTTCTATAGTCGGTACAATATTCAAATGACCTGAAAACTGCAGGGAACCCTTTATGTATGCCTGGGGAACCCAAGGCTTCATAATAACCCCTGTTGACAAACACTGTACAAGACATGTGTGAACAGAAAAATCAACAGCACTTACACGTAGGAGCTTGGCATGCACTTCCGACATTTCATAAAGTTCTGATGTTTCGACTGGGATCTGCATGACATTTTCATATCTGCAAATCAATTACAGATGTGGAATAAAATATTCAACTTGAATTAAAAACTGCTCATCACTACATAAAAAAAAAACACAGTTCTGTGTTTGCACCTGCAGTGCTGGGGAGACCCGCTTAGCAATGTATTACTCACCAGCACCGAAATTTACATTAATACGTGCGAGAACCCAACTTGCACGGACGTAATGAAGAAATGTACCTTGTTTAAAGCTGGAGTGCTATTTATGCAGCCATTTTTTGAATATTAGTGGCTAACCAGCTATTTCATCTCCAGGAGTTGTAGAAACACAAACAAAAAATTATTCTACATGAAATCAGAAAATGATATAAACAATGAAAGCGGACCAGCTTTCTTATGAACCTTAAAACCCTGTAAAATGCTTTAATATAAACATTGCTGTAGCAACATATACCCATTAAACAGAATGCTGGATTTAATTAAAATTCATACATCTAAATGGAGTGTCTTAATAATGATATAATTTTTTTCCTGCTGCAGGCTATTGAATTGTACTCGTATAATTTGTACGTCACTATTCTTTATACAATATGAATAGAGTTTCAATATTTCAGAGCAAGAGGGAGGCAGCTTTACATCATAAAGGGGAAGATCGCTTCATAGCATTTTAATGGGGCTTCAGTTTTCCCAAGCTAGGATTTAGACGCCTTCACAGAGTACAGTACGTAAAAATGAAAGTAAATGGCTTTACAACAAATGACAGACAACAGTAATAGACAATAGGGAATGAGAGGGGCTCCACATCAAGACGTTTAAAACTTACATTTTCAGAGCTCTCTCTATTGTTCTGTTGCAGAAGTTGAACTTCAGAGTGACTTCGGTATTCTTGTGAACGGTTTCAGTGTATTCCTCCTTCATTATTTCACTAGAACAACATGCCAAACACAGAGCAAAAAAAGACAAATTACTCCCATGGCCTTTGAACGGTCAGTTATGGTCACAGCGATTTATGAATCCTGCCTGTATGAACTCTAAACTGGGAAGGGCAAACTGCACACAGCAGCAGGAAAATAACCCGTGTCTGGCAGCTCCAGCAAATCTAATTACAGGAAAATGTCACTGGAATGAGGCAGTGCAGCAGAATTATGGCCACTAAATGCAACATTGAAAGGGGCTTTATTAGGAAATAAACATGTCTGCTGCTCAGCAGTCTCATCTTCATCACTAACCTGCCATAGTATATCCATTCAAAACATCAATTCTGCAATTCCAAAGTCAGGAATAAAGGAGTGCCTGAAAACTCACAACCAGCTCACACAAAACAAACACTTACCCAATGTTATTTGTAGGTACACACTTGGTTATTATATATACACATACACACACACTATAATAAATCCACCCACAACATTGAGAAGCATACGTTAGCAGAGAAAGACAAGCAACATAGTAAACATAGTAGGGCTCAAGGCGGCTCAGTGAGTAAAAACAATGACTGATAACAATGACACTGAGTTTGCAGCAGGGGAACCTGGTTCAAATCCCTGTGAGAGCTCATTGTGACCTTAAGTCACTTTATCTCCCTGTGCCTCAGGCACCAAAAACAGATTGTAAGCTCATCTGGGCAGACTGTGTGCTGTAATATTCCTATGTGCTGTGTACCAAGCACTATATTGTAATTGTGACGTGCTTTTTGCGTTCCACTGGGAGAAAAACGCGGTATAAAATAAAGTTATTATAAAAATTACTTACATTAACCAACGCATTCCTTTCCGTACGAGCTCCTGTCCAAGCAGCAGAGAAGAGGCAATTCTACAGTAATAACATGCAACTCCTGTTACTGCCTAATAATATAAAAAAAAGGGGGGGGAGGGGGGAGAGGAGAGACATACGTTTATTACCAAGGAGATTCTTTATTCTCCTCATCTCTGATATTCATATCAATTTGTCACTCAAACTGAGATGCTGCATCTGTAGGCAACAACTGCTCGTTTTAAAGGTGTAATAATTTACATTAGATGTTTGTCAATTTTTGTTTGTTGTCATAAAAAGCAAGACTAGCTATAATAATAATATAATAATAGCCTTTCTGGGGAAATCAAATATCAAGCAATGTATAATCTACAATGCAGTTGAATAAATTAAAACAAATGAAATAAAGTACAGTATTAGGATTTTATTTGAAAAGGTAGAAAACAAATTGACTTATTGCAGTAGCATACAAATGTAAATCAAAGTAGCAGCACTCAAGAATAGCTCGAAAAGAATAAATCACAGCTTTGTGTTATCATTTCAGCTAAGACCACAACATTTTTAAACTTATTTTTTCACTTCTCTTCAGTGCTGCAACTGTCAATTACGAATTGTATTCAGGGAACTCAGAGCAAGACCAATTGAGCATTTTATCATTTATTGTGTGGTTAAGATAAACATCTATTTTAACTAAACAGCTTAAAATAGTGGTTGTGTTTATGAAACCCAATTTGCTTAAAAAGCAGCAGTCTGCGTCGACTGTCATTTTTGACCCTTTTGTAAAAAAAATTTTTTAACTTTGAGATCGCATCCTACACTTTCCAACTTGATTTAATTATTTTTTTTAATCTGATGCTTTGTTCAGGAGATTTTACCATTAATTATTTACCGCCCGTGAGATTAAAATGGAGCCAGATGCAGTCTCAGAGTTACCATAAAAACCGTAGATGCAAAAGATTAAAAGTGTTTTGATTTTTAACACTATATAAAAAAAATTCTACCTAAGGAAAAAGATACTAATATTATAACAGTAAAACGTCCATAGGCTTCTGGTGGCAGATAGGTGCTTTACAAATTAATTCAGGTGTATATACAAGATATTCAAATGTACACATGGGGTGGATCTCTCCCTCATTTGAAAAATCTACTTCAAGGAGTTTGCCTAAATGTGGTTCAGAAAGAGACGGTTTTCATGACTCAGATTTGTCAGAATCTCCATATTCTGGGATGCAGTAGTCAACTTCTTAAAGAAAATAACCAACATAAAAATCTTAAAAGATGATAAATACACATTCTTGGACTACTTGAGAACTGATCACCCTGGGGAGGGAGGGGGGGGAAGCAAAGAAACAAAAATTCCCAAAACTATTCCAAATTTCAGTTCTGGCAAAAAAAAAATTAAAAAAAATTGTGTATAATCAATGACTGGATTAAAAAAAAAAATTAAAAAAAAGAGCCATTTCCATAATGGAATTGGAAGTAGAAGTGATGACACTGATTTTTTCACAATCTAAGATGCGCGCTTTATAGCAGTAACCTCTGCTGTTGTGTAACGTGTGAATTGCGGAAGCCATTTTAATTTCCCTCAGATGCAAACACTCAGCAACTGATGTCTGCAGATAGCAACTGCAGAACTTAAACTGGAATGGCATTGCAAAGAGAAAACAAAAGCAGCAAACGGATGTGGCAAAATGAAATCAATTATATATCTTTTGATGGTGAGCAGATGGGATTGCTGCTTTCAGCGGCAGATGTGCCTGCAACATAGCATAAAAATAAATAAAGGGTTACCAACCTTTGCCATGCTGGCATCGATATCTAAATCATAATGCGAGTGGACTTTTGGAATCAAAACTGAAAGAAATACATTGATAAATTAAAATATACAGTGAGTATGTAATTTCTCTTCTGAGCCAATATCTCTAATTTTTAGTATAACCTCATCTATTTCAGCTTGTATATTGTGGCTTTAATGAGCTATTAGACATACACGATCTTAGCACGCCAAGAAGAAAAAACACAGAAATCAAACAATTTCCCATACTGGATGTGCATTGGGGCTGCTTTGTTTACTGTTGTATTTAATGATCAACCTCATCGATTTGACAATATTACACCTTTGGCATACATTGGCAAGCAGAGTATTTAATTCTTGAATATTATTAAAATGTTAAATCAAAAGCAAATTAAATCCAATATTGATGGTTATAAAAAGAAACAAAATACTTCCAAAGCTTCCCAGCTATCCTGCCCCTAAGGCCTCGGTCCCGCTGCGCTCGTTGGCGCGGGCGGCAATGTAGCGAGTTCCCCACCAGCAGGGGAATCCTCGCGAGCTGGTCCCGGTCCCCCCTGGCTGCACAGCTGACTACACGCTGTGGCGCGTCAGCCGCTGGAGACACCACAGAATGGTGTTTTCTAGCGTTGACGCGTGACGTGTGTGGCTGTGAGCCAATGGGGAGGGGAGGCTTCGGGAGGAGGAGAGGCTTCGGGGAGCGGGGAGGAGTGTGGAGTGAAAGCAGGTGAGTGCCTGTCTGTGTGTGTGCCCGAGTGCGTGAGTGCCTGCCTCTGTCTGTGTGTGTGTGTGTGTGTGTGTGTATGAGTGCGTGAGTGCCTGCCTGTGTGTGCGCGCGTGTGTGTGTATGAGTGCCTGCCTGTGTGTGTGTGTGCGCGTGTGTGTGTGTGTGTATGAATGAGTGCCTGCGTGTGTGTGTTTAAACTTACTTTCCAGCTCCAGCCCGAGTCCGTGGAGGGAGGGGGGGGGGGGGTAAGTCCGGGTCCCTCCGTCAAAGCCACGCCCCCCCTCCCTGTCAAACCGCCCACCACCCGCCCACCTCCCGCTCCCTACAGACCGCATATCGCGGTCTGTGTATCTCAGCGCACCGCCTGTCAGCAGTGCGGGTGCGCTGACTCTGGGAGCGGGGCCTTAGCCTTACCCTGGAAGCAGGCCCAACAGAATGGCCTGTTAACAGGAAAAGAGAGAGAGGGGTTCAAGCGCAAATACCATTTAAGAATAATCAAAGTGAACACAGAATGTGGATTTGGATCTTGCCTCCTGCTCCTGGATGTAGCACCTGTAGTGGCCGTCCACAGGATATGCTGTCCAGTTACAGGTAGAAGAACACAAAACCCAGCAAGCTCTTTTTGGGAACCCCTGAGCCCCCACAAAATATATGTATTTGTCAAAAAGGAGTGCTATTGAGCGTGGCATATGTATACAACAGACGACAGAGAAGCCCAATGCTACATCCAACATGACAGAAATGCACAGTAAAATACTTATATATTCTCTTGAAAAAGGGTCATTTAGTTTAACCCTTTAGCCAAAGCGTTGTCGTGGCTCGCAAGCTTACAGCTTTGGCCAAAGGGTTAAACTAAATGACCCTTTTTCAAGAGAATATATAAGTATTTTACTGTGTATTTCTGTCATGTTGGATGTAGCATTGGGCTTCTCTGTCTGTTGTATACATATGCCACGCTCAATAGCTCTCCATTTTGACACTTAAATACATATATTTTGTGGGGGGTCAGGGGTTCCCAAAAAGAGCTTACTGGGGTTTTGTGTTCTGTTAACCTATTCTCAGCGGTCTCAGCTGCTGGAGGTTAGTGGCTCCTCCTTCCCAGGTTTTAAGCCCGCCCCTCCCGACTTCCCAAGTTAGTAGGTCCTTTCATTCTACTGGATATAGATCCAACGTGGTCTTTCTCCCTCCTAATAGAGGTAAATGAGAATTTTAATCCTAATAGAGGTATATTAGTATTTTATCTGGTAGTGTTAGGACTTGCGAACGGGTGTCTGCCTTGTCGTGGCTCGCAAGCTTTGGCCAAAGGGTTAAACTAAATGACCCTTTTTCAAGAGAATATATAAGTATTTTACTGTGTATTTCTGTCATGTTGGATGTAGCATTGGGTTTCTCTGTCGTCTGTCAGTTACAGGTAGAAACCAGGAAAAACTTGGTCCAGGATTCTCAGAATGGTCTTCCACAACACTCAGGGGGGCTCCAGGTGGTCTGCTCACTCACCCTACGCATTTCACTCAAAGAGCTTCCACATGGGCTAATGTTATCCCATTCTATCCATGACCATTCTAAGGATCCTGAACCAAGTTTTGCCTGGTTTCTACCTGTAACTGGACAGCATTTCCTGTGGAACGGCCACTACAGGTGCTACATCCAGGAGCCGAAGGCAAGATCCTTATCCACATTCTGACCCAGGGTGGTCCACATTCCTGCAACTCTAACACTTAAGTGTAATACTTTGTTTTATAGACAAAAAACAAAATCTACACTGTGTGTGTCTTCTCTGTTTTGTTCACAAATGGGAATTCTCCATCACCTGCTCCTGAGAACTATCAACAAACATTGGAAAGAAATCCACTAAGAGTTGGTAACTCCGAATAACCACAACACCTTCCTAAACCTCTCAATTGTGAGTGAGATATTTTTAAAGTTCCATTATAGTGTTGGTTCATACGCTAATGTACTATTTTGTTTCTTTCTATTTTTCCACATATCAGGGGAGTATTTGCGCTTCTGATCCCTTGCTTCAGTTAACAGGAAACTAAGGCATGAAGCTAGGACAATGAGTGAGTAGGTGGGTTTACTGGCCAAATGGTTCTTATTTACCATCAATTTTAGGTTCTCTTTATATCAAAAAGTTACGTAGTTTCCTAATTTGCACATCTGCACTTAGAATCTTGATATCTGCAAGTCAAACACAGAAAGTAAGAATTTCTTAACCAGATACCCCAATGTTCAATACCAGCACTGCCTTGGATATTTGTTGATCTATAGCAAGTATCCTTCCTTGAAATACCTAGTGGCCAGAAACACAAACAAACAAACAAACAAACAAACACACAAACACACAAACACACAAACACACAAACACACAAACAAACAAACAAACAAACAAACACACACACACACACACACACACACACACACACACACACACACACACACACACACACACACACACACACACACACACACACACACACACACACACACACACACACACACACACACACACACACTATGCTGCACCTGAAACTAAATAATCGAATAGAAGAACTCAGGCAATCACATGACTTTAAATACTATAAAAAGAATGATTTCATTCATTTATCGACATTTCAGCTTTAACCCAACTTTTTTTTTTTTTTTTTTAAGAAATCTTGCGTTAAAGCCGAAATGTTGATGAATTAAATCCACATTCCACTGCAGCTGTTTGGAAAATATCGCAGGGGTCATATTGAATTTCTGTAAATGATCAGGGGACATTTTTAAAAGGTGAACTTGTATCTTAATTTTCAAAAGGAGTGTCACTCCAAAGAAATAGCCTTGAATGCATTATATTTAAGCCTGCTTGTAAGAAAGTCATATGAATGGTTCTTGGCTTGCCTCGCGAGGCGTTCAATTGAGAGGTTGAATCGCTAACAATATGTTAGGGCTTGAAAGGGCACTTGTGTTTATGTAAACCAGACTGGTAGCTTATATGTATACTGTTGTTAAAGTCGTAAATGTATCCAACAGCATAGTCCATAATAATGGAAAACAAAGTGTTATACAATCACAAACATATGTACTTAATGGATAAAATGTAAATATGACTAGTTAGTAGCTTTCCCTCTCTAGAAGGATTGTCTTAAAGGTTTACCAAATCAGGCCCATCACAGACTAAATTTCAGAAGCCCGATGTATCAGATACATGTATGCAGCCACCTCACGGATGGAAATTCCATATTTGCATACGGCTTTGTGTTCTATAGGAAGGGAGCGTCTCTGAAGGAGGATTAAACAGCAGAAGAGACCTATAAATTGCACAACCATGCAATTATCCACATTTAACTAATTAAATAATAAATCAAGACATTCTGAAAAATCTCTATAAACTAATCTATTTCAATGCCAGATGCATACCCAGTTCAACAAGTAACTAGTAGGGCTTTTTCTTAAGTCTGTTATTTCAGTGTATTTACAGGCAGTAGGGCAAGCAAGGCATAAAGTCAGCTTGGCAGACAGGCAAGTGCCTGTGCACTGAGACTACTCTAAGACGATGGTGAAGTGTACAGAAATACAAAGATTTATTTATGTAATGTAATATAGGCTATTCTTCTGAGACTGCAGAAGTACTTAATAACAATCAAATTGTTAGCACATTATGGGGCTTATGCAGAGAGGTAAGTTAAGTTCAATTTCGCCAGGTTTGTGGCAAAAATGTCCGCATTTAAACAGTTAGTGGCGAGAACTTGGCGGCCAATTCAAATTCGCCAGACGTGTGGCGAGAAGCGTGATTTCGCCAATGCAAAAACATGCACGATTCCAGTAGCTCCTATGCGCATGTACGCGCCAATCTGAGCTACTAAATGGCGCGTTCGGGTGAAATTTTGCCCGCCAACAAAAGTTGGCTGTATTGTGGCCAAATACCGCGTGCCTCAGAATGGCGAGTTTCACGCCAAGTGAAACTCGCCTAATTAACAATTTCATGCACACCGCGCTACCGGAGTGCCCTGCATAGGACAAAATTAAATGCCAATCCTGTGGCGAATTTAAGCCTTTCTGGTACGTACCTCTCTGCATAATCCCCTATGACTTGGATAAAACACACATTTTGTTGAGCACATCTAATGCAGAATAAGTCGATATGTCAGTAGCCATAGTAAGCAAAGATAAACATGGTGTTAGGGATGATGAGCGTCCGACATACTTTCCTCGTATCGTAATCCAATGATGTTCATCACCTCCCTGGTCACCACTATGATAGGGTTTTCTTCTGTGGTCATGGGGAAATGCTGTGCAAGTCTGCCCGGCTCCAGCACCAGCCTCCTGCCTTCATACAGAAGTTCTTGGTTCTGTAATGGGATCTTTGTCTGTTTGTAAACCAAATCATAGAACTCAGAAGCCCTGTAACATACCCAAAGCGCCAATTAGCTAGGCATGACCTTTACAAACTGAAACCAGAGACAAACGACAACCAGGTATTATTGTACATGTTCTATACACACACGTATATATCATACAAGGACTTTACTGTGCATTTAAAAAAAATGCTCTGTAAAATAGAGGTCAGACTTCTTGATCATGATTTTACATTTGTGATCACTGCCACCTAATGGCACAGATTACATTAGATGCATCGCCTTAAAATTGGATGTGATTTTACCAACCGCTGGAAACGGGATACAACGCAAAGAGATAAAACGCAATGTCATTTAAAACCAGAAACATTAACAACATGGGGTATGCAGAGATGCCAAAAATCATTATTCTGAGGTTCCTTTGATGGATATTATAAACAAACAAAAACAAAGTTACACGATTCCTCGCCCTCCCTATATAAAACACTGTAAGGCCCATCATCTGCATGGGATTAAAACACACTCATCAAATGTTCTTTTTACCAAAAAAAAAAAAAAAAAAGAGGAAAGGACTTACATGTTGCATGTGTGAATGTATATTTTGTGGAGTGTCATTTGTTGAAGTGAGAAGACATGAATTACAATGCGATTAAAGATATCATTGGTAACGGCAAAAAACTGTTCAAAGCCCCAGCACTTCTCCTGATCGGCTTCAAGAATGTTCGCCAAAACTGGAGTGAACAAAGTCTGCAGGCCCCTGGAACGATACAAGGAAGAGAAACACTGATGACACAGAATGGTTCAATAGCCAAAGGTTCAGTCCCCTCCAGGGCCTAAATGAACCAATGGCAGTTGCATGTGCAAGTGGTTGAATGTGGACCACAGAATCATATGCTATTTTTACTTCGTTTTTTTGTGTTTTTACTGAGGCCCTTAGTCCATATAATGCGTAGTGGCTTCTCCTTGTCATCCATTTCAACGGGGCTCAGGCTTCCCTGACAAAGACGTGTTATGTCAAAAAGATACTGAGAAGTGCATCGACCCATATAATCCCCCCCAAAAATGCCAGCGTCTGCACCAAATGCAAGAAACTGGATAACAGAGTTTTACATTTGATGAAGATTGTTAGGATTCTTAGCAAAGTTAGGTATGGCTGACATTGGCTGTACGTAATGGCCTTTATGTAGTTTGTTGTTAGGGGTTGTTCTCTATCTGCACTCCTGTGAAGCGCTGATTGCCAACTACTACTGAAGGGGGAGCTCAACTACCACTTCTGGCCCAGCAGCTGGAATGGATCACATGACCGGTCAGTGCCAGAGGATCAGTGGTGCAGAGGGGAGGTAGCAATCAGGAAATGAAACAGGAAATATAATGATGTCTGTAACATGCAAATAATTGACGTACTAAGCCTGAAAGTTTAGCAGTAAAGACCATACTTACAAGGACAAACCACAGGTAATGGGCAACTCCCAACTCCATTCTATTGGGCCATTTTCTGCTCTTTGAATGCCAGACATTGCCCCAGACGGTTTTCCGGTGATTATTTTGTACCTGCAAAAAATACACTTACAATCTTTACCGATTTTGCATGAGACTTAACGTTTTTACTTTAAATGCTGCATCAAGGTTAACAACAGTGATACACTCCTCTAGTCTATTAGTACATAACAATTAGGAACTATTCTGTTTTTAAAGACGGCATTTAAGAATAAGTTACCACTGAATTAAAAAATATAACCCAATTATCAAAAAAGTATAATGCTTGAACACACGTGACCTGCTTTTAGCACAATACATTCTTGGAAAGAATGTAGAATTGTAAAACCCTGGTTCAAAGACTAAACGTAAAAACAGATAGTGAATCCCTGCGCTTCTCCCATTGGGCTAACAATAAATGGAGAAATAAATATACATAGTGAAAGCTAAGTCTGTATGACAAAGGAGACTTTTGGTTACATCCTTTGATCAAATAATGACAAGCCTGCTAACCAACATCAAGGTAAGTCTCAGTAGCAGGTCCCTAGGTCTTATACAGAGAAGCACGGTGAATATATATATTTTTTGACATTTTCTGTTGGGCCGAATTAAATCCCTAGCAGCACGCTTCCAGTGGGCACCACTATTAGGGTATGATTAATGTATTTAGTCAATCCACCTGTAACTGCTTATTGAGCAGCTTGTGGGAGGTTAGTCCCTTCTCTTCAAGGTATATAATCTTCCAGTAAGGTCCCTGTAAATTCACTTTACTTGCATACATGTAAGTATCTTCACTGGTATATACCAGTTTAATTGCACTAAGTTACATAAGCTTATGCTTCGTTTATTAACACCTTCTGGGTATATTTAACAAAACATTTGTATGCATTTAGCATAGGGACCTGCTATTGAGACTTACCTTGACATTGGTTAGCAGGCTTGTCATTATTTGATCAAAGGATGTAACCAAAAGTCTCCTTTGTCTTACAGACTTAAGTTTCACTATGTATATTTATTGCCCCATTTATTGTTAGCTCAATGGGAGAGGCGCAGGGATTCACTATCTGTTTTATCAAAGACTAAACGTACATGACTTCCTTGTTCCTGCGAGGTCCTTCAAAAGGTCTGAAGGGAAGACTGCCTGTGGCAGCATGATAGAAGGTCACCCCAATGCTCCATAGATCCACTGTCGCACCGTACTTTTTCTGATGGTCTTTTCTAAGCACTGCACGCTCATACATATCAGGGTGCTTTAAAATAAAGGGGGGGGGAGGGAAAGAGAATAGAAATATACATTATAAAACAAGCGTGTTTATACAAGGGTGTGTACATGTAATGATCGTGCTATGGGGTTTCAGTTTCACAGCTAGTAGCACGTACAAGAGATTGACATTAAACAAGTACTCTTTTCCGTGAAACCCTCTCTCTAGAGAGAATCTCTTCTAACAATGTTCACTGTTTATCTGATGTTACGACCTGAATGCTTTCAATGATCCTTTTTAGCCTAATGGTGAGGCTGCAAAGTGCTCTATACACTACACAGCGGTGCGCAAACTGTGGGGCGCGACCCCCAGGGGGGGCGCGAGACTGCCGGTGGGGGGCGCGGGGTTTACAGAGGCCCCGCGCACTTCCCGAAGGCACTTAAATTAAGTGCCAGGGGAGCTGCAGGGCCTCTGTAAACCATACTTACCCGTGACTCCGGCGGCTTCCTTCTTGCGTCGCCATGGCAACGCGGCGTCAATATGACGCCGCGAGGTCATGTGACGTCACGTTGCTATGGCAACGTGATGTCATGACGCCGGAGGGCGGGTCATTGGTGGTTTGGGGGGCACAGAAGAGAGGGGACCGCCGGCAGGGGGGCGCAGGGAAAAAAGTTTGCGCCCCCCTGCACTACCAGAGCTCTATAAGAATGAAATAAGAATTAGCAGATCATTTGATTAGGAGCAAAATAAAACTATGAAGAGAATGTGGATACAACTCCTGTAGTATTGAATTATAAAATATGCTTTATATCTGCATGGTCAATTAGCATTGTAATGGGGTAACCAAGCAGTTAATAAATTGAACTTTAGTATTTTAAAAAGTACAGACACCCTCCATCAAACAGCGTAAAGTATTTGTGATTGGATGACTCAATTCATGATAAAACACAATAGATATATGGCAAGAATAGACAATGAAGATGGTTTACCAAGTATTCTTCGGTGCCATAGAGAGAAACAAACTGTTCATCATCCTCCAATTCTCTGGCAGCACCAAAATCCGTCAGCTTGTACACAGACTGCCCATCTTCACCGATCACACGCATGATGTTGCCCGGCTTGATATCCCGGTGAATAATTCCATTTTCCCTGAGATGGTTCATCCCTGCCACTAAGAGGAAGCAACAGGATTAATCCTCTGAAGGGCAGTAGCCGCCTGCAATGCACTGACCTGCTCCAAAGGTCAAACATTCATTGCACTTTTTATTAAAGTATGAACAGTAGCTACATGTACTAGGAGGGCTTAAAGAGGCAAATCCAAGCCATTTTTTGTTTCTTTTTTTAATACAGGATTGAAGCAGGGAGTGTCCGGAGCTGAACCCCATTCATTTCAGCTTTGGGGACCCCCTGCTTCTGGAGGTATTTTTCCTCTATAGTGGTTGCTAGTAGCCAATTCACTGTTCACTATATGGCTGCTTTTCAAAGCTACCTGGCCCTGTGGGCCAATAGGAAGCCATGACGTCAGGCGGTGCGGATTAATATTGGCCCATGTGTCCGAGGCGCTTTAAACTGAAGGAAATACCGGCACCCGCTTTGGAGATAAGTATCTCTGGAATCAGTGGTCCCCGGAGCTGAAATTAAAGGGGTTTCAGCTCCAGAGACCTCCTGCTTCAAAACCTGTATTACAAATTAAAAGAAAAAAATAATAATGAACTGCTTGGATTGCTCCTTTAGTAACCTACAATACCTGTATGAAATCACTGTGCCCTGGCTCAGATTGTGCATTCTGCACCATTTACATATATTGATGTACAAAGGCCCTAAACCTGGGTGGGAACACTCACTGAAGGAAATAAGATTGGCTAGAAGTAAGATACAGATCTACTGCAAACTAGACTTTATACTCCATTCGTAGAAATACTTTATGTACATACTGTATACAACCAACTACAACTTGGGTAAATATATCAAAGGTTTACTTAACTATTTAAATACCAAACATACTTACTCTAAGTGTTACAATTATTTTATTTACTTCTTAGGCCTGGTTACATTATCCGATTGTCAATTATTTCCTGGACAACAAATGTCTTACGTTTAAGTCGTAATGTCATTTCTTGTAAGGCTGTCATTTGTTTTTCCGTCGGGTATGAGTACACCTTGCTTACTTAATAATAAATAATATAATTAACATTTAAAATTATTACTACGTCCCAATGACAATAAATATACCTGCCATTAGTATTTGCTTTAAAAACGATTGCTTTATAGTCTTCATTATTATGCACACTTTGGATTCCAAGAGCAAAAGTCAATGTTTATAACAAAACACAGTTCCTGTTTCCTTTCATTGTATCAAAATGTTGCTTAAACACAGATTTACATTTTTTTTTCAAAAGCATCCAACGATGAACCATATTATTGAAAGGTCCAGAGAAGAAACAATAAGCACACGTTTCGGGAAACGGTTAGAATGGCTAAAGTGCTCTAGAACATGCAAAATAGTCAAATCGGTTGCTTGGGCTTCCCATTTACTAAAAATGAAAAGCACCGGCAGACCAGGCCCTAAAGTATGTGCTGCCCTTAGGCAAGCACTAATAAGGACGCCAGGGGGTCTCTGGAGCTGAACCGCATTAATATCGGCAGCGGGGACCCCCTGCTTCCTGAGATACTTACCTCCTTAGGGGGTGCTGGTATCTCCTGCTCAAGGATTAGCTGTCCCATCTCATGGGCCAACAGGAAGCAGTGGATTCCTATTGGCTCATGTGACCGGGGGGCTTCAAACCTGAGCAGGAGATACCGGCACCCCCTACAGGAGGTAAGCAACTCAGGATGCAGGGGGTGACCGGAGCTGAAATGAATGTGGTTTAGCTCCGGAGCTGAAATGAATGTGATTTAGCTCCGGAGACCCCCTGCTTCAATTCTACATATATTTAAAAAAATAAATAAAGGAAAGCAGCAGCCGCCCTGCTACATTTTCTCTCTTGCTGCCCTGAGACATGCCGCCCTCAGGCGGTGCCTTACCCAAGGTATGCGTAGGGACGGACCTGATAATCACAGACACAGAAAGTCACATACCAACATCACGTGATACAATTAGGAATTCAGATTCGTGCAAGCCGTATGCGTTACATGGTTCTTCTAAAACAGAGTACAAACTTGCACACGGGCAAAATTCCATAACCAGCACTTTATGTCGACTTGACATCTGAAATATATATATATAAAAAAAAAGAAATGTAAAAAAAAAAATGATCAGATGTGGTAAAACACAAAACCTGAAAACAACTCTAAAGTAAGCTATTACAATAGACATAGCCAGGATTCTCTCATATAAAATCGTTAAAGGGGGAGTTATTACAGTTAAACGTACATTTTTAACCAGTGCAAAAAAAATACTCCAGGTTTGCTCAAATTTATAAAACAAACCTGATGGCGTTTTGGATATAGGGACACGGTTTTAATATAATTCGCTAAAACACTTTGTATTAAATAGGTGTTGTTTCCCATATCATCAGGCCATAGATAGGTTGAACAAACAGGGCATACATGGTTTGGAAAATATACAAACTTTGTTTGGCATATTCTGCAATTCCTTCTTGTGGCCGTATAAAGGCTGCCAAACAATTGTACCTGCAACGTTTAATTATTCCGACAAACTACATTTTTAAAAGTTGGAAACTTCAGCATGAGATACCAACTTTGCTTTAAATATTCACTGGTACCTTTTTATTAGTATTATGATTTGGTTTCATGAGATTACCCCAATTACCTGGATGAGCTACTTCATCAAAACCAAGGCTTACCTAGTATAACGGCCTGTAAAGTCACGAGATACGTGTAACTACTAGGAATGTGTGGGCCTATTCTTCCAAGGTGGGAAATACACATACAGGTGTAGCAAGACTTACTGTCCCTGGGAAGCAGACGAACAGTCAGAAGTCTGCGGCGCCAGGGCTCGCTATGAAGTTACACGGGGGTCCATGCTTCTGAATGGGACCCCTGCAGTGTTCATCTTTTGGTGCCTTGACTGCCGCAGTCACATGGCAGCAAACACACTTAAGATTAGTGCGCGCGCGTGTGAAAGCAAAGACTTGGACTAAGCACTTTGGCCAGGGTTCACCAAGCTCTGGTAAGGGGTATCAGAGCTTGATCCTGCAATTCACTTGAATGGCAGACAACGCGGGATCAAGCTACAATACCCGTTATCAGTTTAGACAATTCCCTCATATAGTGTGTATTTATGCACATTCTTTGTATGTACAAAATGACTTATTTAACGAGTGTATTCACATATAGCAAGCTGTTACCTCTTCCTCGATTGCGAAGAGTTTGACAATATTCTTGTGGTTGAGTTTCTTTAACACTTCAAACTCCCTCATTTGAACATCCGCAGGGCGAAGGAAGCTTAAGTTGTTAAACACTTTAACAGCATACAAGTCTCCTGTTTTCTGAGAAAAGAAAATCAACAGTGTATATTAAAGTTACAATCCATAAACACTCAATTAAAGACTAGAGAGACTGCAAACAGATTTAGTTGTTCATGTATAATGCAACAGAATGAAGAAGCTCTAGGCAAATTCATGTTGGAAAGGAATTTGGAAGCGAAGAACACACTTCCTGTGTCTATTTGGATGTCCCCAATCAGAACCTTTCTATCTTCAGTTTCAATGGGTTTCTGCCCTTACTGTATAATACACAATGTAGCATCTTTTCAGGTTTTACATACCAAGCCCATATTGTGCGTCTCTGTACGCACATTTGCTTGTGTGTGCACACGTCTGCCTGCATTCTTTAACGTAGACACATCTGTACTAATTTTGAATGCTTTTGTAGGGACTGCATCTCAAAGTACTTACGCAACATATGAATAATAACCATGGAGATATATCTACAAATATTGTATTTCATTTTAAACGCTGTGAGGTTCCATGTAACCTCACAGGAGGCAGAGAAAAATAGATGTTATCCCAGATATCATAACAGATATAAATAATGTATTCAGTGGCCAATGTGCTTTTTGCAGCTTTGCTTTGGTGCTTGCATCTGGGTTAAATGCTCCCAGCAGATGTAGTGTTGTTTAGAGATGCAGTACTGTACGTGAAAATGCAGAAATAAGAATAATATATCTGCATATTTCAAAGCGTACGAGAGCAAACCATAGGATAATATAAGAGAATAGTTTAATATAATTATTAAGTATAATAATATAGAGTATATAATATATATATATATGATAGTATATATATATATATATATATATATATATATGGGGAAAGGCGGGGTTGCAGACCTGCCTAAGACATGCAGATGAGCATACAGTTGTATTTACATTTGCATATTTGCTTTGCGTGGAGGTTTTTGTCACTCTTTTACTCACCATAACTTAACTCAGTATATATAATATATCACACTGAGTTAGTTATGGTGAGTAAAAGAAGTGACAAAAACCCTCCACAGCAAAGCAAATATGCAAATGTAAATACAACTGTATGCTCATTGCATGTCTTAGGCAGGTCTGCAACCCCGCCTTTCCCCATTAACACCCAGCACACACAGCACTTCCACTGCAGCAAGGGATTCTGGGGAAATGACATGCAAATGAGCACCACAGTGCCACTTTTTGCTTCAAAAACCATTTTTAACATGGTTCCCTATAGGCTTAAGCTTGCTGCATGGTCACAGCTGTATACATTATCACACATAACACACACACACACCTTTCTAAGATCATGAAAGTGACATCACCGAATCATAACAACAACTTTTATTGAATCCCTCTGCAAAATAAAGGGTTCCTTGGTTTAGCGTCTACCTTTACATTGTTCCCACAAACGACATATCTTTGTCTGATATCAGCTGCCAACATCAAGCACAAGTAATTATCAGGTCTTCGCATTTTGCTTACTCAGGTCCCTTTATCAATCTAAAACATACAGTATGTGTAACTGGCCATGTACACTAAATCAGTAATAGAACCCAGCATACAATTATTGTATATAGGAAACAAACTGAATGCCTGTCCAAAATAGGAGGCCTCTCAATGATGACACAAGGTACGAGACGTCTGACTTAACTCTCAGTCACAGACTAATAGGCTTTGAAGATCACCAGTGGATGAATTCAGCAGTGGAGAATCACAAAAGGGACTCCCAAGTGGCTGTTAAATAGTTGCTAAACACAAGCTCTGTAGTGCTGTATGGACCTGCATCACGGTAAGACACTATGTATTCACAGGTGCAGTCTCCACTTAGGACGCAAAGCAGTAACCAGTAATATGTTAAATCTCTATGACTACTTCCTACACAAATATTAGACAGGGTTTCAAAACATTTTTTTTAAAGTAATTTCTCATCAGCACCACAGAGACTTGTTCGTTACAGTGATAATGTAAGTATATATTATAAGACAGGTTGAGAGCTCTAATCTCTTCTCAAATCAAGACAAAAGGCCCAGTGCTATATCTAACTTGACATATTATATAGTTAAATACTTATTATATATCTTCCATAAGCAAGGGTAATTTAGTTGAATTCTTTGGCCAAAGTTTTTAAGCCTACAACCACATCACTGTATGGCCCATCTGTAGGTCCTGACACTGCAGCACCTGCAAAAGCTCTCATCTTCCTGCATTAGTCATGTCAGTTACTGCAGATGTAGCCTGGGCCTTTTCATCTTTTGTTCTATACATGATAACAATCCTAGTAGCACTCTTGTTGACAACAATATATAGGATTGGTGGATTTGGGGTCTGAGCTTACAGGGGCTGTGTGTGTTTCCTCAAATCAAGCAATACTGGTTCACAAAATATTCCACAAGTTTAACACAGATGTAGAAACCAGATATATACACACTGCACCTTTAAGAAAATAAAGTGGGGCCATGGTGCTTCGCCCGTGCGGAGGCGTGCGCGGCCGTGACATCACCCACTTGAAGCGGGTGCGTTTTTCGGCCATGGTACGTGCGCCGTCCGTGGGCGTGTCAGGGGGGGGAGAAAAGAGAAGAGAGACAAAGTCCGAGAAAAGAGCGTCGCAGTGACACGTGCAGGGGAGAGCTGGTTTCCCCTCACTGGGAACGGAAACCGTTCACGGCGAAGTTAACCAAAATTGAGCAGCAAAGCACCAGCATGATAAAGAAGGAATGGAAAGCCTGTACGGCCCAAATAAAATCAGTTATGAGACTGATTCCTTTGCACCCCCACCCACACCCATCAGGCACGTACGCAAATGGACACGAAACCTGCCTTAAGGCAATCTGATCCGCACATGGTGAGGGGCTGTCGGGTAGTGCGGCACACCAAAATACAGCCCATCGACATTGTTAAGGCCATTGGGATGCTGGATTTGACATGCGTTGCTTTCCAACTAGTCAAAAACTTAAATGTAAACCTTAGACAGGTACATGTGAGAACTTATCGACTACAGTTACGAGACAAACAAAACACCAATAATGATACCTATTTGAAAACAAATTCTATCTAACAGCAAAACAGAGCACTAGCCTCATTCTGCTTATCGGCCATAATGCTTAACACCTGCAGCAACCCAAAGTCCCACGCAAGACACGCACTCTGCGAGTATAGGGACAGTGTATGCACTTCTGTATAGCATCTACCAGAAGACAACCCAAAAGAGACAGAACGACGACACAGCGCCATTAGCAGCTACCAATGTTCCTGTCTCGCGCTGAGAACAGGTGTGGATAGAGAAAGTATGTGGCGATTTTTTTTTATACCGATGTATTCCCTGACTGTTCGCGTAGTGATTTTTTCATTTGCATAAACGAACATTCTGTGTCTGGGACAAGGTCGTTTAGTTTATTTTTCTTGATGTTCATCAGAGTTGCTCATAATGTCGCCCCAGGACATCTTGTGACATGTACTACCTAACGAGGCAAGAAGAGAATGAATAACGGAGGGGTGGGTGGGTGCAGCTTGAATTACTAACTAAGCACTACGCTCCTGGCATCCACAGACTTGTGATGTACACTGGTAAGCAATTATGACAACAATAGCCCTGATAGACGAAACGCTCCCCTAGGGTACGCAAATAGGCAAGAAAGTTTCCTGGACACAGGCGCTCGTGCATGTGAAGCATAGTGAGCAACATCACAAAGCACGTTTTTCCAAAGAGTCCTGGGACAAAAAATAATTTCATGCATGATGGGACTGATATATGGAAATTTATTATTTTAAATGTATCAACTTTTGTGCACTCTCAGACAACGCCCGTCCACAACTGTGCCCTAACATGGGTAGGAGCTCGGGAGTGTACTGTCACTAATCAAGGTCCTAGGCATGGGCTGTCGGAAGGACCTCACAATTCAGGCCCAACACACCCTATGGCAAATAAGGAACAAAAACACACCGCACAAAGTTGTCTATTAAAGTTCGAGGTTCATACACAGATTAGATATCCAACCTTCCCCATGAGTTCAATAAGCAGATTGTTCGACACATCCCGTCCCCATAGGTATAACATAATCGAGAACGCTCCCACCCATGAACTTCATAAACATGTAGTCAAACTGTCACACGTCCCGAACTAATCCTAGCATGTTACTCAATCGCCAATCGTTCACACTGAGTTCATAAACAACAGTTAGTAATCAGGGCGCCGTCACCGGCCCGAGTTCTAACATGTAATTATCTATCAGCTCACAGAAGCCGTCTCCTGAAGTTCATAACATTTTCGTAGTGATCGACCAGTCCCGAGGTTCTATGCATGTATAACGTATCGAAAAATCAGGCCAAAAGAGAAACCACGCCCCCAGTTCATAAACATGGTAGATATCAACAACCCGTCATCGCCCTGATTCTAATGTTTACCGTCGAGAAT
Source organism: Ascaphus truei (assembly GCA_036426205.1). Classification (NCBI taxonomy): domain Eukaryota; kingdom Metazoa; phylum Chordata; class Amphibia; order Anura; family Ascaphidae; genus Ascaphus; species Ascaphus truei. The sequence continues at coordinate 123,341,417 of CM071571.1, forward strand.
AAGAGAAGAAAGAGAAGCAGAAGAAAGAAAAAGGAAATAAAGGGAGAAACTGAAGTAAGGAACGTCTCACGTCAACCTGTGTCCGGCTCTCGCTCCCACCCCCTCACCCTAGCTCATCCGGATCAAGAGATCCCAGTACCCGAGTTCATACCTGTTAGTGATCATGCGAAACCTCCAAGGAGTTAATAACATGGTTAGTGACACACAGCAGCCCCTATCATTCATAGCATGTTACGTATAGGCACACCGTCGCCCAGTGAGTATCATAACAATGTATATCAGCCGTCACCCGTGCAATTCACGATAACATGATTAGTATAACGCACAGACCCTCCCCAGTGAGTTCATTAAACAATGTTAGAATCACCATCACCACGACGTTCATAAGCATGATATAGTGTATCCCGTCCCACCGAAGTGATCATACACATGAGTTGTACCCGTCCCCTGAGTAGCACCTAAACATGTTAGTATGCACCGTCCCATTATTCATACATATCCACGTAAACCGCCTGCCCCCTGATTTACATAACTGATTCTAGAGGAAATCAGGAGAACGAGACCAAGAAAGGATACGTCCCCTGTTCACTACCATTCAGATAACGGCTGCCCCCTTAGTTCAATAACAATGTTGGTAATCGAGACCCCAGTCCCGTTCATAAACAGTCACTAAACACTGCCCCCTGAGTTCTAACTGTTATAGGCAGGATCCCGTCCCGCGAGTATTCATAGAACATGTTACGATCTCCCCTCCCCCCGATTGTCCCAATAACATGTTGAGAATTACCGACAGACGGCAACCGGGGAATAATAAATCGAAAGTCGAAGCCGAAAGGATACCATTCCCCCCCTAGGTTCATGACAACCTGGTAGTAGCCCTCCCCCGGTTCATAAGCATAAACATATACTCAGTAACAGACCCCCTGAGTATCATAAGCATGTTAGTATCGAAGCCCGTACAGCCCTAGTTCATCAGTGTTAGCACTGATGACTTTCCCTGATTCTGCGTATACATGTTGTACCCGTCCCCGCTGGTAGTTTCATAACAGGTTACTGATCCGTCTTCGCTTGAGTTTCAAACATGTTAGTTCCCGTCCCCGAGTTCATAACATGTTATGTATCGCCGCGTCCCCGAGTTCATAACATGTTAGTAATCACCGTCCCGAGTTCAAGCATGTTACATCCCGTCCCCCTCGTTTCATAACATTTTGTATCCCGTCTCCTGAGTTCAGCCACATTTAGTATCCCTCCCAGGGATTTCATAGAAGCATGTTAGTATCAGTCCGTCCGATTGCAAACTACCACTGTTAGTATCACCAAACCATCCCTGAGTTTACATAGCCTGTTAGTAATCAACCGTCCCCTAGTTCTACATTGACAGTACAATGCGGGAAAGGACCATTCCCCTGAGTTCATGAACAATGTTGTATTCGTAGAAAAGACCGTCCACCTGAATTCAGAACAAGTTCTATACAATACAGAACCATCAACACGAGTTCAATAAACGCTGTCATTATTATGAGAAGACACGCACATGCCAGAAAAGCGAAAGAGAGAAGAAAGATAGAGAGAAGTCCGTCCCAACCTAGTTCCCATATAACATGTTAGTACCCAGTCCCATGAGTTGCATCAACATGTTGTCACAACGGATCCCCGTAGTTTGCATGAACCGGAGGGTATGCGTTAACCATGCCCACCTGATAGTTCTGAACTATGGTATAATTAAATCAGGGAAAGGGCAAGAGAACATCAATCAAGGAACGCTCCCAGCATGTTTCATAAACAAACACATATCAGTAACACTGACCACCGCTGAGTTTATCATAACATATTTACGGATTGCCCTGGGGGGGTTCCCGGCGGTTCATACATATAGTAACCTGCCCCCTAGTTCATCATGTTCGTATCCCGGCCCGTTCTTTACATATCGTAACCTGCCCCCTGATTTCATAAAAGATATTCAATCGAATCGAGGAGACAGCTCTCCCCATGAGTGTCATAAAATAACATGTTACTGCTAATCATAACCCGTCACCAGATTATCTAAACAACTATTTTTGGTAATCGAAAGAACCGTCCCACCCGAGTTCCATACATGACTATTTATACTCGAGGTGCCGCTCACCGCTTCCCCAACGAGTTTCAATCACTACCTGCAGATAAAACAACTGCCCCTGAGTGCAGAAACTGTAGTATCCCCAAACTACACCCGTCCCCATGATTCATAACATGTTACTATCACACTATCCCACGATGATTTCCCCGTCTCCTGAGTTCATACATTTAAGTACCCGTCCCCCGATTTTAACTGTTAGTACAGGCCTGCCCTTAGGTTCATAACATGTTATTATCTATCCCACCGGTCCCCACCCCTCGCGAGTTCATAAACATTTAGTAGCCGTCTCCTGAGTTCATAACATGTTAGTATCCCGTCCCGAGTTCATAGCATGTTAGTATCCCGTCCCGAGTTCATAACATGTTAGTATCCCGTCCCCTGAGTTCATAGCATGTTAGTATCCCGTCCCCTGAGTTCATAACATGTTAGTATCCCGTCCCCTGAGTTCATAACATGTTAGTATCCCGTCCCCTGAGTTCATAACATGTTAGTATCCCATCCCGAGTTCATAACATGTTAGTATCCCGTCCCCCGAGTTCATAACATGTTAGTATCCCGTCCCCTGAGTTCATAACATGTTAGTATCCCGTCCCCTGAGTTCATAACATATCAGTAACCTGCCCCCTGAGCACCCGGGGAGAGACCCATCCTCACATCCCCAACACTAAACACTTCCAGACCTGCTGAAGGAAGCATCGGATTGTAGAGGTGTGCGGGCAGTGACAAGGGTAACATACAACTGGGTGAGGCTGTGCAACGCTACATACGGAAATTATTATTATTATTATTAAACAATAGAAAGACTGTCTGCCGGGGAAGACATTAACCCCTTCACTAGCAGGAGGCTCGCAAGCCAGGACGTGTGACCTGCTCGCTGCTAATATATGTATGAGGAGAGCGAGGCAGCGTATCCGGGATAAGCTTATCAATAACTCGCGGGGGGGGGGGGGGAAACACCCCTTATATATTGCCGGCCAATATCCCCCCCCCCCCCTCCCTTCCGCCACTCTTTACCCCTCTTACCTACCCTCCTGACGCACTTGTAGATGGAGCCGCTGTGTCCCTGCACCCGCACGCAAACACCAGACAGAGAGGCGGCGCTTCCCGTAAGTGACAGCACAGAATGACTAGCAGCAAAAGCGTGCGCGTGCAAAACTATGCGACGCTGACCCCCGCTGGCGGCCATCTTTCATGTGGGCAAGAGGCGGCTCTGTGCCGAAAGCAATCCACCACACCGTTCACGCGTTTTTTTGGGGGGGGTTTTTTACGCTGCGTGTCTGAATGAAAGGTGGCCGCTAATGACACTGCGTGACGTACTGCAATGCGTGACGCAGTCACAGGCTTCACACGCTGAGCTGTTACTCGGGGGTTGTGCCCTGTGGTGTTTTGTCTTTTCATGTTGCTACTGTACATGTATTTTTAACGTCCAGTTTGGGTAGTGACCGCAATGGTAGTTTGTGTTTAAGAAATGTGTGGGCGGAAGGGTGTTGGATGACACTTTTTAGGATGGCTAGTGCATGGATGCTACACGTTCTATGGGTGTTTGGTGAGATATAACACCTTAAGTGCCCATCTTAATTGTCAAGGGGTTACATTGGTAGATTGCCAGCTCCTCCGTGCAGCCCATGGCTGTGCCGTTATATATCAGGGCTCATCAACTCATTTGACAAAGGGTCAGATCAAACATTTTTTTACAAATAAAATGACCAATAGTGTACTCAACCTGAAGAAGCCATCTTCCTCACCCCCTCACTGTAACTGTGGGGTTCTCTGGAGCTGGGTGATTCGGCTGCCAGAGACACCACTATTGCTGATATAGTTGTGGTGTTTTGTCACAGTGTTTATCACAGAAAATTATAAACCTGACCCCGCAACCATTCTGTGTCCAGAGTGCAAATATTTTTGACTGGTGCTTATACTGGAAAACCCATAGGTCAGGGGTCCTTGAATATGGTAAGCAGGGGCGTAGCTAAAGCCCAGGGGCCGCTTTCCCCGCTCCTGTTGGCGGCACATTGTGGGCCCTGAGATGCAAGAAGGAAGCACAGAGGGGAAATCCCTACCTCTGCCGGTGGGCGGGGCCTGGGTCAGGGGGCGGGGCCCTGAGATGCAGGAGGAAGGACAGGGAAATCCCTACCTCTGCTGGTGGGCAGGGCCCTGAGATGCAGGAAGGAAGCACAGAGGGGAATTCCTTCCTCTGTGGACTGGGCCCTGAGATCCAGGAAGCAAGCACAGAGGGGAAATCCCTACCTCTGCTGGAGGGCAGGGCCCTGAGATGCAGGAAGGAAGCACAGAGGGGAATTCCTTCCTCTGCTGGTGGGCAGGGCCCTGAGATGCAGGAAGGAAGCACAGAGGGGAATTCCTTCTTCTGTGGACTGGGCCCTGAGATCCAGGAAGCAAGCACAGAGGGAAATTCTTTCCTCTGCCGGGGCCATGAGATGCAGTAGGAAGGACAGGGGAAATTCCTTCCTCTGCAGAGCCTCCATAGGTGGGTGGGGCCTAAAGTAATGCAGCGTGGGTCTGGGAAAGGTGAGAGGGAGAGCTAATTCACAGTGGTAAAAACACATGGAAAGGAAAGGAAAGGATACAGGAAGGAAGAGACACAGAGAAAATGAAGTACAAGAGAGACATACATGAGGGAAAAGAAAGACATGAGAGCAAAGAGAAAGAAAGCAGAGAAAACAGACAGACAGATAGACATGAGAGGGCCCTGAATTTTTTTTGCCCATGGGCCCGCACAAGTCTAGCTACGCCACTGATGGTTGGATAAAAAAATATATATTGACCAGCACGGATTGCTGGATTAATTTGCTATATATCTAAAAGGACTTCAGTGTGATAATATGCACTTTGCTGCTTGAGCAGCTGCAATTAAATTAGCAGGGCAGGCAGCCCAAGGACTACTCCAGGCTCCTTCTGGGTCTGAATTTGGCCCACGGGCTGCACGTTAAAGAGCCCTGTGTTATATTGTTATGTACAGCACTGCATAGTCTGCCAGTTGTATAAGACAATAACAAATGTGTCTTCAAATAATTAGCATGGAATTATTTGTATTCTGTACTTGGCACCTTTTCTTTGCCGGCTTTCTTTCACTTAGCTTACATATGTGCCCTTCATTAACTCGGAATGAATGGATCGTATTTTTAAAGCCTTTAATTCTGCTGTTCAGAGGTATTTTCTATATAATTGACATAAGTTTAGACGGTTGGAACCAAACATTACACAAATGCTCAGTGCTTTCATTTTATTTAAAGTGCTACGTATTTTGCAAAGTGAAACTGCAGCTGTGCATGATTTTTTCCTGTTAGTTTTGTTTTCCTTAGCTTTCATTTTGCAAGAAGGCCATCAAATAAAATCTCAAACGTTATCTAGGAAGTCAGTTTGACATTGTGATAGATTCTATTTATGCTTCTCATTTCCAATATTAAAACTCTGGGTCTGCTGATTGACATACCATAAAATCTCACAAGTTTACATTCCTATATCTCATAGTTTAAATACTTAAACACAGACGTCGCAACAAATCCTAAATCATTACCATATGTATAGTAATACATAATATTACATTATACATTACATAATATAACAAATACATAATTTAGATGTGTATTGCATCATGTAATAGGATTTTTAGGTTATACGTGTATACTAATAAAGTATTACAATTTCGTTAAATACTTCCACAAATACCATAATCCATGACTTTAATTGGAGGATGGTGGTTCAAACCAGGCCGCAAAGGGTATGTGAGTGGACCTTGTACGGTCTGCTTCTGCAGTGGCTCAAGCACTTTCACACTGAAACTCACTATTCAGCTAAAATAATGATCACATATGAATGCAAACTTTGAACACTTTTGGAACGTTTTCAGAATGTTATTGAAGCATAATAATTTTTGTCTTGATATAATATATATCATTAATTATATAACATTTACAATAGAAGGTCTCTGTATGCTGCACTCTTTATTATACTAAATGTAGTGATTCATTAGTTAATATTTAGCCTTTATTGGGTATATATTTAAATATTATTATAATGTTTTAATAAAACACAGACATATAAGTGAAAGTTATAAAAATGTGAATAGCACAAATAAAATTGTGATGAACTAAGGAATAATAGTATAAGTGTATTAAGTTTTGCGTGTTATGCCTTAAGGCTTAAGCAGTTTGGTTTAATTTTTCAAACAGCTATCTTAATATTAGCCTGTTAATAAACAAGTACTATAGATATCCAGATAGATATATAGTGTGTATATTATTTATTTATAAAATATTTTACCAGGAAGTAATACATTGAGAGTTACCTCTCGTTTTCAAGTATGTCCTGGGCACAGAGTAAAACAAATAATACATGGTTACAAATACAGTTACATAATGAGCAGGGTATACATTATATACAAGACATTGCATGCACAGTTAAAGATAATTTGTATTATGGGCGTATGAAACAGTTACAGACCACATTAAAATGTGAGACAGCCTTAGATTTGAAAGAACTTAAACTGGTGATGGATGTGAGAGTCTCTGGTAGGTTGTTCCAGTTTTGGGGTGCACGGTAAGAGAAGGAGGAACGTCCGGATACATTGTTGAGCCTTGGGACCATGAACAATCTTTTGGAGTCTGAACTATATAGTATAGTATTGACAACTGTTGCTTACCTTAGACCAGGGATGCGCAAATTGGGGGGCGCGAGATCCGCTGCGGGGGGCACGGCATTTAAATTAATGCCGGGGGAGCGCAGGGCCTCTGTAAACCTTACTTGCCTTGATTCAGATGCGCCTGGTAACGCGTCACCATTTGACGCCACGGGTCATGTGATGTTACGTTGTCGTATGTCATGACGCCAGGACGTCTGAATCAAGGTAAGATGGGGGGGGGGGGGGCAAGGGGGGGGGGAAAGCCAGCAGGGGGGCGCAGGGGAAAAAGATTGTGCCCCTCTGCCTTAGGCCCCGGGCATGGTCAGCGCCGCTGAGGTGCGCTGCTGCTCGGCAGTGAGCCCCTGCAGCCGCAATGAGAGCGGCTTTAGCAGGGGCTCGTGCACGCTTCTGCACACGTGCGGAAGCGCAGGTCTTAAACAATTTTTAGTTTTTGCGCTCGACGGAGCGCAGGGCCGGTCACGTGAGCGGTTCGCCCAATGAGGGCGAACCAGCTCCGTGACGTCACATGCCCCCCCGACACGCCCCCGGACGGCGCGCAGTCTAAGGCCAGGGAAAGCACCGCTTCCCTTAGCCTCAGCGCACCTCCGCCCGGCTGGATTCACCCTGGACGCAGCTTTAGGCCTCGGACATGGTCAAAAAGACCATGCTGAGGCGCGCTGAGGGGAAACATTATCCCTATCAGCGCGGCTTTAGACGGCGCTTCCGCAGGCGTGCGGAGGCGTGTGGAAGTGCAGGAGACAGGCAAGTTTACATTTTGCCGCTCATGCAAGCGCAGGGCCGGTCACGTGACTGCCAGAAGCCAATGGCAGTCCGTGACATCGGCGACGTGGCGCGCTAGCCCCGCCTCCTGATCCGCCTCCAGGCCCGCCTCCCGAAAGCCTCCCACCCGGCTCACAAGCGCGCTCGCTGACGCTCATGCAGGCACAAGAAAAATCTCCTGCTTGAGCAGGAGAGCATGAGTGTCAGTGCTGCCCAGCGCCGCTCCCTGCACCATGCCTTAGCCGAGTCCATACAAGGACAGGCGCGTCTGAGGCGTGCGGACGTCAGCGTGAGCCCCTGCATCCTCAAGGAGGATTGAGAGGGGGCTCGCGCGAGCGTCCGCAGGCGTGCGGAGGCTTTGGAGTTTTCAGCCGAGCGCCAAGCTGTTTTTCAGTGCGCTGTCGGCTGAAAACCTCCAATGAGAGTGGGGCTGCGTCAATGTCATGGCGCCGTGACGTCGACGTCAGTGCGTCGCGGGCGATTGGCTCAGCGACGTCACTGCCCCGCCTCCCTCAGTCTCCCCCCACCTCCGATCGCGGACGCTGGCTCGCCTGTATGTGCGTGGAATCGCACAGCTTCTGCAGGCGAGCCTCAGCATCCGCGCGGTTCAGCCCGGCTCCCCCCCTCTATGGCCCGGGCCTTAGGCTGAGTCCACGCTGCCACTGAGCACACTCATGCTTGAAGAGCGGTGATGTCACCAGCTCTCCAAGCATGAGCGATCGGTGTCCTGCAACATTTTTGGGGTGGGGTCGTGGCAATTACAGGAGGGGGCGTGTCATTGGCTGGATAGGGTCTCTCTGTCTCTCTCTCTCTGTGTCTCTTGCTCTCTCTCTCTCTCTCTCTCTGTGTGTCTCTCTCTCTCTGTGTCTCTCTCTCTCTGTGTCTCTCTCTCTGTGTCTCTCTCTCTGTGTTTCTCTCTCTCTGTGTCTCTTTCCGTCTCTCTCTCTCCGTCTCTCTCCGTGCGGGAAACAGATCAAACCTATAACAATGTGTAAAGCTGTTGCAAAACAAGGGGCATAGGGGAATATACAGAGCTTTGAGCTGAGACAGGTCTGGCTCAACACTAACTGTTAGAGGAAGCAGCAAAGCAGGTAAAATGTTGCGGGCACACAAACGTCTCCATAAAGAAGATAAAAAGACCTTGTCTTACATATGATAAAGTGTAAATTATAAAGCATATTAATCAGCAAAAGGCTGAAACAGATCTCAGTACTTTCCGTTACTGCAAGCTGCAAAAAGTAGCTGAATATGCCATGCATGTTAATCAACTTCAGGTAAGAACAACAAAATAGTGGAGAGCTAATGATATACAGTTAGGTCGGGAAATAATTGGGCACTGATACACTTTTCATAAGTTTGGCTCTGTACGCCACCACAATGGATCTGAAATGAAACAACCGAGATGCAATAAAAGTGCAGACTTTCAGCTTTAATTCAAGGGGTTTAACAAAAATATCGTATGAAACGTTTAGGAATTGCAACCATTTTCATACACAGTCCCCTTATTTCAGGGGCTCAAATATAATTGGACATATTAACACAATCATAAATAAAATGTTCATTTTTAATACGTTGTCGAGAATCCTTTGCAGGCAATGACTGCTTGAAGTCTGGAACGCATGGACTTCACCAAACGCTGGTTTTCCTCCATTTTGATGCTTTGCGAGGCCTTTACTGCAGCTGTCTTCAGTTGTTGTTTGTTCGTGGGGCTTTCTGCCTTAAGTTTTGTCTTCAGCAAGGGAAATGCATGCTTGCTCGGGTTAAGATCAAGTGATTGACTCAGCCATTGCAGAATATTCCACTTCTTTGCCTTTAAAAACCCCTGGGTTGCTTTCGCAGTAAGTTTTGGGTCATTGTCCATCTGTAAAGTGAAGCGTCATCCAATCAACTTCGGTGAATCTGAGCAGACCATATATCCCTATACACTTCAGAATTCATCCGGCTGCTTCTGTCTTCTGTCACATCATCAATAAACACTAGTGACCCAGTGCCATTGGAAGCCATGCATGCCCATGCCATCACACTGCCTCCACCGTGTTTAACAGATGAAGTGGTATGCTTCGGATCATGAGCCATTCCAAGCCTTCTCCATACTTTTTTTTCCTATCATTCTGGTACAGGTTGATCTTAGTTTCATCTGTACAAATAATGCTGTTCCAGAACTGGGCTGGCTTTTTTAGATATTGTTTGGCAAAGTTTAATCTGGCCTTTCTATTCTTGAGGCTTATGAATGGTTTGCACCTTGTGGTGAACCCTCTGTATTTGCTCTCGTGAAGTCTTCTCTTTATGGTAGGCTTGGATAATGATATGCCTACCTCCTGGAGAGTGTTCTTCACTTGGCTGGATGTTGTGAAGGGGTTTTTCTTTACCATGGAAAGGATCCTACAATCATCCACCACTGTTGTCTTCTGTGGACGTCCAGGCCTTTTTGTGTTGCAGAGCCCACAGTGCTTTCTTTTTTTTCTCAGAATGTACCAAACTGTTGATTTGGCCACTCCTAATGTTCCTGCTATCTCTCTGATGGATTTTCTTTTTTTTTTTAAAGCCTAAGGATGCCCTGTTTCTCTTGCATTGAGAGCTCCTTTGACTGCATGTTGTGGGTTCACAGCAACAGCTTCCAAATGCGAATGCCACACCTGGAATCAACTCCAGACCTTTTACCTGCTTAATTGATGCTGAAATAATGAAGGAATAGCCCACACCTGTCCATGAAACAGATTTTGAGTTCATTGTCCAATTACTTTTGGTCCCTTGAAAAAGAGGTGGCTACATATTAAAGAGATGTAATTCCTAAACCCTTCCTCCAATTTGGATGTGAATCACCTCAAATTAAAGCTGATAGACTGCACTTTAAGCCCATATTCATTATTAAACTGTAACTTGAATTTATTTTGTTAAGCAGCCGAAATAACAAAAACTTGTATCAGTGTCCAATTATTTCCGGACCTAACTGTACGTGACAAAGTATAAAATACATGGCATATTAATCGGCATAGATTTGCAACCTTTCAAAGAAGATTTGTTTTGTTTTTTACCAAAATATTTACAGAGCCGCAACACAACCATGAATATGAATACATCCACATGATATATACACTGTACACTAATACTGTATGTTAATGTTCATATATGCCTATGACACGCGTATTGCAATCAATTTTAATCTCGATGTTCATCGTTTATCTTACTCTTTTGAAGTGAAACTTCTTTGCTGGCAACTACAGAGTTTTGATAGGAAAAATCCCTTGTGTTGTAACAACATTCCATGAGGGAAGTGACGTCACTGCTGGCAGAAGAGGCCATCAGTGACGTTGGGGGAGGGAGGGGGAGGATAAACAATGGGGAGAGAGAAAAAGGACTCGCAAAATCCGGCCACCATGGCCGCAGCTCCGCCGGGGTGAGAGTGGGGGCTGCTCCGGGCCGGGGGACTCAAACAGCGGCAAGAGGAAGGCGGCGGGTCTGGCCGGTGGATGCTGAACGCCCCCCTCCGTGTCCCTGTACCTCCGCGGAGGGGGGAGAGGAGGGCTGACTCCGGCTCGGCGCCTCAGGGAAGGCGAGAACCAGAACACCGGAGAGAGTCATGGGAAGGATATGAGGTTCCCGTTAGCGCCTCAGAGAAGGCGACAGACCAGAGAGAGTCACAGAAGGGACATACAGTGTGAACCCGAGTATGAATAAGAATGTGAAATAACTTTTGTTTTGTAGATTAAACGCATGCTAATCTTTATTGCCCTGGGCATTTTACATCTTACAACAACGCTATGGACAGCAGATAGTGTTGAAGCTGAACGCGACGTCGGGAGATTCATTTTTATGCCTGGCCAGCACCTTAAATTTCCTCTGATCCAAGGATGGGATCAACTTGTGTGGGTAAAGCAGAATGAAACACTACTCCCCATTTCCTTTTATTGTGTTACTCTTATACTGAGGCAATGAATGCCAGGTGTACAGTAAATGTGTACAAACAAATCAGACTCCATCCGTATCACACAGAGTACAGTCTGGTCAAATGTGAATGTACAAAGAATCTCACTCTGTGCCAGCAGGGGGCACGTGGACACGTCAATGATACGCACGAATTTATGATGTGAATCAAAATATTTTCCAGGGGGTACTGGGGGCGACCCCCAAGTATTGTGACCCAAATTAATTGAAGACTACAAGGGTTCTTTATATTGTCCATAGATACTGTTTTTTAGATGTGTAATGATAAAATATGATTTGAGCTCAGGCCATTACGGCGGTTACAGCAGCCACGCGCTCTCCCCCAAGGCATTTAAATTAAATGCCGGGTGTATCACGTGTGGCGTTTGCAACTTCCTATACCTTGTCTTCAGCGACGCATGGCCATGGCAATATGACGTCACGTGACCCCGCTATGTCATTTGACGCCGAAGACAAGGTAATGAGGAGGGGGGGCACGAGCAGGGAGGAAACGCAGACTGAAAAGTTTGCGCACCCTTGGTAAGGTATAGTTAATGTAGATTTTAGTTTATTTCGTATTGCCATATTCATTTTGCAGGGGCAAAATAATTAACCAATAAATACTTATTCATTTTTGGGAAGTTACAATTCAATTGAAAGAATCATGGCTATGACCAAGGTATGTTGGGCTCCACGCATATAACTCAATATGGAGGCCAAAGGGAGATTTTTAGGAGTAATGTTCACAAAGGATTTAGCAGACCAAGTCACCATAATAATGATCCAGTTGTGACTCGGGTACCTACCCGAGAATCTATATGTTCTAACGACATAAGATGGGTGGTTGTAAAATAACTTTGTGATAATCCTCCAGATTATGTATTTGCACTTCGACGGCTCCCAGGTATTAAATAGGAGTAGTTGCCAAGGGCTATAGGAGTGGAATAAATACTACTGTTCGTTTAAATACGATGGCATACTGGGTCATGCGTACTAATACAACTACCAATGAATATGTGCCAGCCAACTTCTGTTATAAAGAAATGGGAAGGATGGTGGTGTGTGGGTGTCATGCCGTGTACAAGATAGAGGACGATACCACGGTAGTCAGGGAGGCAATTAACAACCATGAAGGTAGCGGGGCCTGGAAGGTAGCAGGCACCCTAGTGGAGTATCCACGCACCTCCAGGAGTACGAGAATGTATTAATTGAGGACAGAGATGTGATGTTAACATCACACTGAGGAGCTGGTGTATGGAGGTGCACTACCCTGCAAAGGTAGGATCTTATAATATTCCCCACGTCTCTCCTCTAACGATAGCCCCCGCATGGTGGGACAACACCTGGGTGGACCCAGTAGCAGGCCAAGCCCAGTATGCGGGGCCAGATCAGTATATTAATAGCAGACGCAAACCTACATTTAGAGCACACAATTCAACATATTAAGGCCCATGCCCAACTACTCACAGCTGAGGGCAAGCGAGGTGTGGCAGGTATGCTGACAGAATGGTGTTTACATAAGTACAGAATTTGGGTTGCTAAAGGAATACTATTCATGTGTATCCTTGATCTCTGTTGCCGAGACAAGATCTCAGGCAAGGCCACAGATACCACTTATATGATAGCTGTCACCTCAGCCAAATCATACGGTGACCTAGTTGTACCTACAGTCTCCCTACAAAGACCGAGCAATGTTTCCGATGGTCATGATGCCCCTGATCCACAGTTTCATGTGACCGGTGTCACGGGGGGACTGTTGGGTGGGATTAATGAGGAATTGTGAGAGCACAAAAGACTGGAACAAGAACCCCAGACAATCACTATGAGGGTCTGGGTTAGAAAGTGATCGTCAAAGTATGGGTTGGGAATTGCGGGAATCTAGTAGTTAAAGGTGTATGAGGAAGTGATTTTACAGAAAACAAAGTATGTTTAAAAAAACAGTACCATTGCTTTTTATTTCTCTAAATTGTGGGAAAGTGACATTTTAATAGAGAGGTCGAAGTGACAGGAAATATGTCTGTTGTCTAAAAGTAAGATGTCTCATTGAAACAGAGAAGTGAATGTAGAGATATAGATGAACATGTGTGCAGAGGTACACTAATGGAGACCGATTTGGGTGAAATTAAAACATGGCTTTATTTAGCCTGTCCCTTTAAACAATGCACAGCATGCAAAAACAAAATACACAAAGCAACAATCAATATCCCTCTGTAAGGGCTAACTCACTCCCCAGTACCTATCTGCAAGACTGGGAGGAAAAGCCCCATACCAGCCTAACACCCAAAAGTCTGAAGCGGTACCTTAAAGCAGATGGCCCTTTAGGTCAGTGGTGTCCAGATGTCTTGGTGTGTGCTCAAGACTCTCTCCTCTTGTCAGCACACTTGGGTGCTAAGGAGTCTTTTTTCCTGTGTCAGCACTGTTGTGTGCTAAAGAGTCTCTGCAGTTTTCCACAGGAGGCTTTTTTACAGCTCTGATTAGCCAGGTGGAGACTGGTTAATTGACTGGCTGCAATTAACCAGCTCTCTACTGGATTAATCAGAGCTCTGAGGTAGCTTTATTTAAACAGGGATAAGTCCCTGTTACAACATATTATTAATTTAATCTAATATCTAACAGTGGGTGAAGGTTTAAGTACTCTAGTGCGCCTGCGCAAGTATATACGCGAGACAAGTATATCATGTGAGCAGTGACAGGATGCAACAGAGGGGGGTGAGAAAGACCATATAGGGCAGGGGTGTACAAACTTTAATCCTTGCGCCCCCCTGCCTGCTCTTCCCTCCCGCTCACACCCTCCGACCCTGCTCGGCGTCAAATGACGACACCGGGTCATGTGACGTCCCGTTGTCATGGCACTGTGACGTCACATGACCCAGTGGCGTCATTTGATGCCGGGTTGCCATGGTGACACTCCGCTGGAAGCCAAGGTAAGTGAAGTTACAGAGGCCTCTCGCAATCCCCAGCATTTAAATGCATTCGGGGAAGCGCGGGACCTCTGTAACTGCTGCGCCCCCCAACCCCGAGTTTACGCACCTCTGGTATAGGGTGATAATAGCATTTAAAGGTCACCTGACATTTTGACTTTGCATATGTTTATAAATAAATGCTGCGAGAGACTGCTGTCACCCAGAACTCTGCAATCAATAAATTCATCTTTTTTACTTAAACTCCTTGGATCTGAGTCGTGACAAATTTGACTCCTAACCCCACTGAAAATTATACATTTACAGTAGTCCCAATTTGTATAATCTAGCAGGCAGGCTGATTGGCAACAATTATATTGTCAATGCATGTCGCTGTGACTAAAACCTGCTGGATACAATTTAATCTAGGGACACAAGTGGTTATCGGATCTCTGATGAGTACTCCAGACTGTGCATTTACACTGAGACAATCCATAAAGGGAGCAAATGAAGGCAACTGACAACACACAGTATAAAATTGATAGAAGAGTCTGGTTGTGACAGCCACCTACTAGCCAGGCACATATTGTGTTTATTTCTCCTACTATCCCATTGTGGCCTATTGTATGTAAGAAAGACAACTAGAATGTTGAAAATAGGGTTTATTGAACACAAAAGTGTTATTCGCAAGGGTACGGACCTTACGGTCCTTGTTCAACATTGTGTGGAACATAGGCACAATATTGCGTCCCTGAGGATTATGGGGGTGGAGGATTAAATAACTATACCTCTTGATTGGTATTGACATATGCTATTTAGTTTATAGTTTAATGATTATATCAGGTGAAATAGAGTAATACAGTCCTCTTTCTTTATAACATACTAGCTGAGAGACCCGGCGTTGCCCGTGAGTTAAATTTCCCGCTAGGAAAGGGGGGAGGGGGAAGAGGGGGGGAAAATGGGGGGGGGGGACAGTGGACAGGAGGAGGGGAGGGGGGGGAGCTGCCCTGCCTGTGATCACGTGACCGGTATATGGGACAAGGGTTAATGCACACAGCTCTTTAGCCGAGTCACTTTTCTCCACTTATGGACCCTCAAATGACTAATATCTCCCCTCAATTAGTCCCAATATACGATCTGTCACAACCAGTACACTTGTGAGCACGTGATATATGCTATATGGGTTAATATTAGAAATGGGAGAATCCACCCAAATCTGTTTCCCGGGTCCTCTCGCATTTTCCTCCTAAAATCCGTTTCGCTGTGTAAAATCCGCGGACGGATTTGGTTGGATTGTGTTCTACAAATCCATCCACAGGTGTATTGGTAATAATATTTAGCAAAAACGGGAATCGCTCTTATTCAGATTGATCCACGGAAATCTGCGGACCAAAGGAACCGGCCGAACACGCTGCAGATCCAAATCCACCAACCAAAAAAATTAGCCTCTCTAGTCAATACCCCCAGCTAAACTAGCCAACTCGCCTTTCTTCTCCGTGTAGCCAGGTCTCCCCAGCCTGTCAGCACCCCCCTCACCTGGCTGGCGATCGCGGGTGCCGCCGAGTTCAATGGCTGCCCCGCGCGGCGATTACAGGGGTGAGGGCGGTCAGACCCTGTCTCGGGGGTTGCCGGGGACGCGTGCGGCCAGTTGCCAGGGCCGCACGCGCGTCACAGGGCTCCCGGCGCTTCCGGAGCCGGGCGGCGAGGGCGCCGCCATTTCGCAATAGCTCGCGCATGCGCAGTGATAGTCAGGCGCCGGGGAGACTCCAAACAGATCGCACATGCGCAGAGTCGCTCGAGTGTAGGGAAAACAGTGAGGCAGCCCCAGATAGCCTGCGCATGTGCAAGAAAGCGCATAGAAAGCCCGCGAAGCCCTAGCCTACCATGGAAGGCTCTGTGCAGGGACTATGAGTCCCATGAGCCTCTGCACGCACAACGTGACGCCAGGGAGCCAATAGGGCTTAGGATGACTTGGCAGAGGAAGAAGGAGATACATTGTTTGGGCTGCAGCTACGCAGTCAGTTGGAGTCCGGGAGCTGTGAGGTAAGGAAAGGTGCGGTGAGTGAGTGCAGCTCCTGCACCGAGATAGGTACCCACACCCCAGGTAGGCCCCAACTCCCCATTAAGTTAGTGGGTCTGGAGAAGGGCTATAGTGGTTCTAGTCACCTTGAGGTAGCGCTAGGGGTAGGATGCCTGAAGGGATAGCCTGTTAACGAGGTCAGGAATTCTGGAGAGGATCTGCACTAGGCTAGCCAACAGTAGGTAGACGCCCAAGATAGGCACCTTGTTGCTCAGCACTTTGGCTGCGAGCATCCAGTGGGTCTCAGCTTGTTGCTGCAGGCACTGGGAAGAGTTAAGGGGGTGGGGCAGGTTATTAACCCCTGTAGACCCCTAGGAGTTTCCCCCAAAGCCATTACAGGTTGCTGTGCTGTAGGGACGGCCTATAGTATAGCGCGTGTCACGTAGTGCTGTAGGGACAGGCCCTATGTTAGGGATCCTGTCACAGTAGGGTAGATTAGATAGGGACTCAGCGGACGCTGCGGTTCCTGCTAAGAGGTTCGGATCCAAGTTGGGGTCCGCAGAGACTGTTTCCAGGTTGGGATCGCCCCTGGCGGTCCGTGTGCTAGGAGGCCGGTTGGGGATCAGATGACGCCATCCTACGACTGATCCTTTGTGAAGTCCTTGCAGGCCCGAGTGCTGGAGCACTCGGCAGGTACTCTATACGTGCACCAACAAAGATCATAACATTCTGTTAACACATAGTGGCAGCGCTGACCACGGGACAAAGGGGGTTGGGCTGTGGGCACTGTGGGGATGTTATACGGTGGTGATGTTATGAGTACAATTGTGATGTATTGTTATCGTTTATTCATTCAGTAAATCTGTTATCCATAATACTGGTGTATGTGGTTTCTGGGTGGGTTCCTATGTTAGGGTCATTCTACATTTCCATAGAA
The DNA here is from genome assembly GCA_036426205.1 of Ascaphus truei. Classification (NCBI taxonomy): domain Eukaryota; kingdom Metazoa; phylum Chordata; class Amphibia; order Anura; family Ascaphidae; genus Ascaphus; species Ascaphus truei. The sequence goes on from CM071571.1 coordinate 123,358,733, forward strand.
TCCTACATAGGTGGAGGCGCTGAAACCGAGACCGTTCCAGAGGATTCACCCCAGGCTCTCACTAGCGGAGGCTCAGGCCTCCTGTGAGTCTGCAGGTATATGCACCACACCGGGTAACACTATAGGTTCCTTGCACCCACAATATATTTGCGATTGGGGGGGGAATACCCGTTACATCCGCAAGGTACTTCAAATTAGTTAATATTTACTCTTACTCTGTTACAATAATATTCACTTCCACCACCAAAGATAAACGCTAAAAATATGTATTTGCTAGGGTCTCTTTGTAGTTTACTCTACAAAGCATGCAACGAACAGTTCAATCAGAGCACAAGGTATTACTTATTAAAGTTTTGCTTTATTACACAAAGCACTGTATTATGCTTTGGCTCTGAGCTGTGCTGTCAGTGAACTGAAGTATTCTGCTTCCTGCTTTTCCTGGATAAGGGAAAGGCGTAACATACTGAAAAACAATGCACCGCCTCTCCCAGCTCGTGGACAGCTACAAACCCTGAGCTTGTGCAAGTGCAGGATTTCCTTTCTTATGAAACTATTTACTGGATTTCACACCGTTTGTCGACCGCTGGGTGGAGCTGGGGAATTCCCACCCGTGATCTGTTCTGAACCAATGCATCTAATATCTTGCAATAACACTGCTGTAATACAAGTACAATTACAGTAGGAGTTGATTTTCTGGTGTGCACAATGGCAGCTCCTGCTCTCAATTCGTACACTTCTCTGTTTGACGTGTCGCCCTGCACTATGGAGAAGTTCTGCAAAATGATGGATTGCTGTGATGGTGACTTGGGATGGACAGGGCTAGGTGAGTGTAATACAAGACACACGGGGGGGGGGGGTAGACCGTGACAAACCACAGATTGGAAACACTAGAGCTCATTCACATGCATCACACTTTGCCCTGACTAGCATAGTAAGGAGAGAAAGTAGGAATGGAAGTGAATGCCCAGTTAACTGTGGGCTATTGTTTCACACCATATTCAATAGGAACCTTAAACTTTTCAGTGATCTGGGACCCAACAAGTCAAACATCAAATGTAAACCCTGAAGCAGTGGGGCAATATGTTTCCACCTCATCCAGCAGTGAAGGGGTTCAGACAATGTACAAACACAAGTTTACATGGCTATAATAGAGTGGGGATATGGGGGAGCTTCCTGTGATCGTTTTTGTGTATGCAGAGATGTAAAAAGAAAATACTTGATCTGTATGACAATACTGAAAACAAGTGTAACACACACTATCAGCAATCAATTAATTTGGCACTGACATGGTATCCGTTACTTTCTTTTTACTCTGTAGGAATGATTATTTATTTATTTATAAAATATTTTACCAGGAAGTAATACATTGAGAGTTACCTCTCGTTTTCAAGTATGTCCTGGGCACAGAGTTAAGACAAATAATGCATGTTTACAAATACAGTTACATAATGAACAGGTTATACATTATATACAAGACATTGCATGCACAGTTAAAGATAATTTGTATTATGGGCGTATGAAACAATTACAGACCACATTAAAATGTGTGACAGCCTTAGATTTGAAAGAACTTAGACTGGTGGTGGATGTAAGAGTCTCCGGTAGGTTGTTCCAGTTTTGGGGTGCACGGTAAGAGAAGGAGGAGCGGCCAGATACTTTGTTGAGCCTTGGGACCATGAACAGTCTTTTGGAGTCTGATCTCAGGTGATAGGTGCTGCATGTGGTAGGGGTGAGGAGCTTGTTCAGGTAGCTGGGTAGCTTGCCCATAAAGAATTTGAAGGCAAGACAGGAGAGGTGAACTTTGCGCCTAGACTCGAGTGATGACCAATCTAGTTCTTTGAGCATTTCGCAGTGATGTGTGTTATAGTTGCATTGGAGAACAAAACGACAAATTGAGTTGTAGAGGGTGTCAAGTTTGCTAAGGTGGGTTTGAGGTGCCGAGCCATATACTATGTCTCCATAGTCAATAATTGGCATTAGCATCTGCTGTGCGATACGTTTTCTGACCAGGAGACTTAGGGAAGATTTGTTCCTGTAGAGTACCCCTAGTTTGGCATAGGTCTTGGTTGTCAGGGTATTAATGTGCATCCCGAATGTTAAGTGGGAGTCAAACCATATGCCCAGGTATTTAAAACCAGTACCAGGAGTTAGGGTGGTGTTAGTGTTGGTTGTAATCTGGAGCTCAGTCGCTGGAAGCTTTAAAAATTTAGTCTTGGTCCCAAACACCATTGTTACAGTCTTGTCAGTGTTGAAAAACAGTTTGTTTTGGGAAATCCAGTTTTGGAGTCTGAAAAAGTCAGACTGAAGTATGTGTTGAAGGTCAGAGAGGCTATGGCTGTGTGCATATAGGATTGTGTCATCTGCATACATGTGTATTGAGGCTTCCTGACAAGCTATGGGAAGATCATTGATGAACACTGAGAAGAGTAGGGGCACCAGAACAGAGCCTTGCGGGACGCCACAGGTGATAGCCAGGGGGTTAGAGTTAGCGCCAGAGATGGACACATGTTGGGATCTACCTGATAGGTAGGATTGAAACCAGTTTAAAGCATGCTTCCCTATTCCAGAGCTCTGGAGTTTGTTGAGCAAGATAGCATGATCAACAGTATCAAAAGCCTTTGCAAAATCTAGGAATACTGCACCAGTGAGTTGACCCTGTTCCATTCCACACTGGATTTCATTGCAAACTTTTAGCAGGGTAGTTACGGTAGAGTGTTTGGGGCGAAAGCCAGATTGGAATTGGCTAGGAAAATTTGTCTTGTTATAGTAATCGCTTAATTAGGAGTGGACACATTTTTCCATGACTTTGGATAAGATTGGGAGAAGGGAGATTGGTCTGTAGTTTGAGACAGTGTTTTTGTCCCCACTTTTGAAGATTGGGACAACTCTGGCAGCTTTCCAGGTCTTAGGGATATAGCCAGCAGACAGGATAGAGTTGACTATGGAAGCAATTGGTTTGGCAATTGCTGGGGCACCAAGTCTTAGGAACCTAGATTGTAGTAAGTCAGTTCCACATTGGCTGCTTAGTTTTAATTTGAGAAACGCTTGTGTAATCTCCTCTTCGGATACTGGGCCAAATTGAAAATTGTGGGCAGTGTTGGGAGGGGGTGGGGCTATAGGGGTACTCCCAGGATGAGGTTCAGGTTTGTGGTTTGGGTTGCGTTTTGATAATAAGTTAGTAGCACACCCCACAAAGTAATCATTGAATGCATTTGCAATGTCAGTGGGGTTTGTCAGAGTAATATCGCCCTTAGTGATATTACTTGGCTGTTGGTGGTTAGAAGGCTGGAATATATTCTTGATAACCTTCCAGAAGTTAGCTGGGTTTGATGTGTTCTGGAGGAGATTGTCAGAGTAATATTGTGCTTTTGCATGCCTTGTTTGCCTTGTGCACATGTTCCGCAGGCATCTGTAGTGATTGAGATCCTTGGTAGTGCCAGTTATTTTGTGGCTTTTCCACAAGGCATCCCTGAACTGGTAGAGTGTTATAAGGTCAGGTGTAACCCATGGAAGGTGGGCACCTCGTACCCTTATTCTGCGTAGTGGAGCATGGGTGTCACAGAGTTTTAAGAACTCGGATTGGAAATAGTCGAGCGCAGAATCAGGGTCAGGAATTAAATCGATTCTGTGCCAAGGGCAGTTGGTAAGGTCAGTCAGAAATTGTTGTGGGTTAAAGTTTCTAAATGTTCTAGTGAGGAGAACTTTAGGGCTTGATTGGGGCGTTTTAATTTTCCTTAGGCTAAGGCCCCGCTCCCAGAGTCAGCGCGCCCGCACTGCAGACAGGTGGTGCGCTGACACTACACAGACCGCGATATGCGGTCTGTAGGGAGCGGGAGGTGGGCGGGAGTGGGAGGTTTGACAGGGAGGGGGGGCGTGGCTTGAGCGGAGGGACCCTCTACTATCCCCCCCCTCCCTCCACGGGCTGCAGGAAGGAGCTGCTGATGGTAAGTAAAACACACACACGCAGGCACTCATACATACACACACACACACACACACACACACACACACACACACACACACACAGGCAGGCACTCACGCACTCACGCACTCATACACACACGCGCGCACACACAGGCAGGCACTCACGCACTCATATACACACACACACACAGACAGAGGCAGGCACTCACGCACTCATACACACACACACACAGACAGAGGCAGGCACTCACGCACTCATACACACACATACACACACACAGACAGACACGCACGCACTCAGACACACACACAGACAGGCACTCAGGCTTTCACTCCACACTCCTCCCCGCTCCCCGAAGCCTCTCCTCCTCCCGAAGCCTCCCCTCCCCATTGGCTCACAGCCACACCACGTGACGCGTCAACGCTAGACATCACCATTTTCTTGTGTCCCCTAGCGGCTGACGCGCCATAGCGTGTAGTAAGCTGTGCCGCCAGGGGGGACTGGGACCGGCTCACGAGGATTCCCCTGCTGGTGGGGAACTCGCGTGTGGCCGCCTGCGCCAACAAGCGCAGCGGGACCGAGGCCTTACACAGTACACTATTGCATGGTCACTGAAAATGTCAGGAAGGATGCCAGAGGATTGGATTCTGCTGGGATTTGAGGAGAAAATCCAGTCAAGCAGGGAATGGATGTTTAGTTGATCAATTTTATAAATGCTGCTGGAGATGCTGGTTCCAATGAAGGTGGTTGCAGAACTTCTGAATGTCATTTATTTAACGCCAATGGTTATTATGGGTTAAAGCTGCAGTTCAGTCTTTTATTTATTTATTTATTTTTTTACTTCAATAGTTTCATGTGAGCAATCTCTAATTACCTAAAGAACTGCATAGCTGCCGGTTAATTCGTTCTCCGTCTATTGATCAGCAAAGTTTGTCGACATCTTTAAATATGGGGAATGTAAATCGTTGCTATAGGAATAAGCTTGTTAAAATAGAATACAAGAAAATTGGTCTTTCAAAGTTGTTGTTTTTTTAAACAGAAAATGCTAAAAGTATTTTTTCTTACTACAGAACTGATTTATTAAAAAAAAACACACATGCAGGATATTGCCTGAACTGCAGCTTTAACAGGGTTATAGGGGAAATCAATATGCTCCAAAGCAGACAATCGCAGAAGAACTCCCATTGACCACTGTGACCGTCTGCCTCGGAACATTGTGCATCTCTCCCTTATAATACTGTAGAGAACACAAGTAAGCAAATATATTGGATGTTTTCAATTAAAAAAAAAGACAAGGCATAACTTGTTTAATTTAATTGGTTTTAGATTAGCGATCATTTATTTATTTAAGTCCAAACAACTCTTCTAGGGCTACAAACCCAGAGCAGAACATTAAGTGCCAGCTGCTGTTCTTTTTTTTATCACCTCTAATCAGAAAATCAGAAGATATTGAGTCCTTAAGGGGTAATTCTGTATCTGCTGAAGCAGTTGTTCAGGCTGATTTTGGTTAAAAAAAAAAAAAAAAACCATAGATTCAATGGGGATTTTCAGGCAAAAACGTCCTAACGGTGCTTCAGCAGGTATAGAATAAGGCACTAAGATTAAAGTTAAAGATGCTCCAAATTTGTATTATTATTGTTTTCCAAGTTAAGTTCAACTTACTTTTTGATAATGATTGATTAACAATGCTGATTGTTAGCTGACACAACGTATAAGGTTTGTGCTGCTCCGATGTTACCTGGCTTTGAAAAGCAGCCCACAATACTATATCACAACAATCTAAGAGTTAGAGATCCTCAGAAGTGCACTAAATAAGGGCACATAACATTACCTTACCTAATTAGGTAATGGACGTTATTTTTCCTTTATTTAATGTGGATCCTCAAAGTTAATCATATGCATAAATAAGGACCGTTAGCAAAACCACCATCCTTACGTTACCTGTGGGAAAGTGGATGATCGTAGTGCTGAGACTTGTTTTGTAATACACTGTACATGAACATTGGTCAAACGTTAAAGCGCATTATTAACAGAGACATTTCACATGTCACCTAAAGCTAATGCAAATGTTGTTATAATATTAGAAATGTATAATTTTTACACTTAATTATATGGTATATAACGTAATAATGACGGTATAAAGCATGGGTGTACAATAATATATATCCGTACATACCTCAACAAAATTAATTCATATTTCATTCAGATTCCTTCATTTATTTTCATTGTACATTAATATAAATGAAATATGAATTAATATTGTTGAGGTATGTATGGATACAGTATACATTATTGCACACACATACTTTATACAGTCATTATTACATTATATACCATATTAGTTCACACAAACATATCCCTTTAATCACTAAAAACCATAATATAGTTTATAAATTGTTTCAGACATTTATATGAATCATAATATATAGGCTATATATTTTGTATGACATAACTTTTTGTAATGAAAAGTCTTATACTCATTACATTGCTTTTAGGCTATTCTAAGAAGTAACTCAATTGTAATCAGGGTCTGGATGTAAGGGCAGTTTCTGGAAGGTGCTAAATATCACAGCGTTATTCCCATGTGCTAACATTAGCGGAGATCTGAGGATCACCGATGTTAGGTAAACTAACAATAGAATAGAGAATAGGGGCTCATTTGATCATTTTAGTGCATAGCCCTCTCAAAAATGTGTGAAATATGTTTGTGAAGATTATGTTCTCCTTCATTCAAACCCCATACAACCACAAATGCTCTTGAAATAAGTATGAATAATGGCCTTTTGTTCCTACAGCTGAACGTCTCTCCTCTGACTGGATGGAGTTTCGTAAAATTGAGAAGTGTGCAGAACAAGGTAAAAGCAGAACGAGGGAACTGTTGTGGAGTTGGGCACAGAAGAACAAGACAGTGGGTGACCTGCTGACGATTCTTCAGGCTATGGGACATGAGAGAGCTATCCATTTATTCATCAGCCAAGGTAACTGAAAAGATTACTAATGTCTTTATATATTCTGGCAACTGTTACATTAGATGCATTGTAAGGGATCCCAACCCTCTCTAATAGCACATCTGAGATCAGATGCAGTGCAAGGAACCCCAACCCTCTAATAGCACGTCTGAGATCAGATGCAGTGTAAGGGATCCCAACCCTCTCTAATAGCACGTCTGAGATCAGATGCAGTGTAAGGAACCCCAACCCTCTCTAATAGCACGTCTGAGATCAGATGCAGTGTAAGGAACCCCAACCCTCTCGAATAGCATGTCTGAGATCAGATGCATTGTAAGGAACCCCAACACTCTCTAATAGTATATAGGGCCTTGTTAGGGCAAATTCCTTACTTTCTGGTTATTACTTCTCTGCATCATCTGCAAGATGGCTATCTTGGTTTTTTTTGTTGTTTTTTTTTTGTGTGTTAAGCTTATGGAATCTCTGCAAATCAGTATTGCTGACCTGAGGAAGAGAGGATAACTCTCGAAAGCTTGTCTTATAGTATCAATTTTTTGTCCAAATAAAAAATACTTAATACCCAAGTACTAATTTACTCTGCACTATTGCAACTGGATAAACATGGCTATTTCTATTTAATTACTGTGGAAAGAATTGTGCAGAAATTCCAATGTTACAAGGATCAGAGGGGAAATGTAAATCCCTTATTTTATTGCACATCACCAGTTACTTATTTCACCTCAATATGCCAAACTCTATACATTCTACTAGAGAATTTTGTCAATGAGATGTATGCTATATGGTGGAGGGGTTTTGTCCCTTTTTTACACACATTAACTTATTTAATGTGTGATTGAAACCTATTCCAGTTTCAAATTGAAAGGCCAATAAAACCAGCCTCACACTGAAAAGACCCAAAATGTCAAAACAGCTGTCTGTGAGTAGGTATTACCGGCAATACACTTCTTTAACCCAGGCTGTGCTGAAAAGCTGTGTGATGCGGCAGGCATAAGCTTATAGAGGTCCATATTAAAATTAATTTTAAGAAAAAGGTGACACTGTGTGCTCATTTGCATGTTATTTCCCAGAATCCCTTGCTGCAGTGGAAGCTTTGTATGCTAAGAGAGAATGGTGAGAAGCAGGGTTGCAGACCTGTGTGAGACATGTGAATGTGCTTACAAGTGATATTTTTATTTGCTGTATGCTATACGGTAAAGTTTTTTTGTCACTTTTTTTTACCCACTATAGCTTTTATAATGTGTGGTTGAAACAATGAGATATGTGATTTAAACTAAAAAAGAAGGTGGATGAAAGTACCCTATACATACTGTATATACAGATGTAGCAGTCTACATTGTTCTCTCTTAGTGAATATTCTGCACCAACACTGACACCTGTGAGGGTGAAACGCGTAGAGGGGGAGATTGCGGTGTTAGCCCTTGTGTGTACTACCAATAAAGTTGTTTGAAGAACTTCAGGAGTCTCTCTGATCCAGACATGCGCAGTTGCGCCGAATCCACCATTGTTTCCAGCTCTCACTCCGCCTGGCCTCTTCTGCATCCTCCAGCCTCCCCTCTTCCATTTCAACAACCTCCTAATCCTGGAGTGGGCCTCTTTTCAGGTTTCACACCTACCTCCAGGCCAAAAGCCTATATCCATCCCAAGCCGCTTTACAACCACATGATTCTGTTAATCAGAGGGGCTTTTCCATACTTTGTATGTCTGCCTTTATTTATTTGCACTTGGACGATGAAGGTAATTCTCAAGTATGTTGTCTGGAAATTCCACACCTTACAGCTGATCATCTGTTTCAGGAGCACGCCTAATCCATCTGCCTGGTCAAAATAACCTTTTGGCTGAATTAAAAGATGTCACTTCGGAGGTAATTAAAAGAAAACCACGTTTTTTATTGAATATTTTCTATGTAACACATGACAGTGATACTGTTCGGCATATGCAGTCTAGAATTAACCTAACTATATGTTAATAGCTGATTTATCAAGATGTGTGAAACCAAAAGGAAATGTAGGTATATTTTAATATGCATCTAGTTAATTGGATGCAAAATAAACCCATCAAGAACACTGGGTAGAACACGTAAAACAAATTATGCATATGTAAAGCGCCATTCAATTTTGTTTTCATGCCTTTATATCAAAATGGAGTTAAGTGCATACATAGCTGTGCTTTTGCTTAATAGTATGTAAAATGATACATTTTCTTGCACACAGCTGCAGTGTACGCAGCACTATAAACACATGTGTTTAGCCTCTAGGCTGGCGCCTGAGTGACAGAAGATAAAGTGTTTAGCTGAAGGTGATAAGGAACTTACACTGGCAACCGAACCAGGTTCACCCATTTTTTAAGGGCAGTGAAGATATCTTCGTACTTTTCTTCTTCCTATTGTAGAAGCATTAGTAATTGTGTCATTTGTTTCCTGTATATAGAACGGGGGCGTTAATACACTGGCGTATGTCACGACAGGTACTCCTGGTTCTCAGCATAAAGGTGAGGCGGACTAAGTGATTTTGTGTGTACGTCAGGATTTTGTTTAGACTCCAGGCTAGTACTTGGGCCCCTAACCAGTATGATGTGAATCCGTCCTTTCCTTGCACAAAAATATTAAAGTCCCATTCAAAGAGAATCTTCCCAATCAAAAGAAAGATGGCTGCACAGGAAGCTGAATAGGGCCTGCTGAATCCACTTGCCGACTCTGGGGTCTGTGTAATAAACAGGCAATATTAGTGTCATACAGCTTGTCAAGTCATTTACTTTACATGTCCAATAGAACCAACGTTATATGCAAGATACTTTTTTTCATATATGATTCAGGTTTCTTTGGTCGACACGGCTAATGTAACTTCAGACATGGTCGCTTCATTGGCATTCGAAAACTTAAGGAAAAGAAGTGACAGCAAGAGTAGCATAAATTGATGCATAGCATTGTTACATGGGCACAGTTACTCTTCTCATTACATAAATACACACGCCATGCGGCTTGCTTATAAAATCATTACAAAGTATCTTGATACAGCAACGCTTATTCTAAATGGCTGTTTTATAAGTATTAGCACGTTTAAAGCCAGTTCTGAACTTTGATTAAATTAATTACTATCCATTATTTTTAAGGAGCTAAGAGATTCCAGTGTGGTACAAAGGATGAAATGGACCGGAACATAGACATGTTAACAGTTAACACAAGGAAACGCCTACTCCAATTGGCTTACAATTTATAAAAAGCTTGGTCGATGTGTTTGTGGTGGGTTCATTCAATCGGGCAGTGTTTCTCAACCACAACTACATTTCACCTTCAGTTGTTTTAGAGTCACCTGATGGTGTTATCTTATTGTGAATGAAAACATGACAATGCGATATTATATACATTTACATTTAAATGTGCACTTTTAATAAACTTTTGGTGTGCCTCAGCGATTGGGTGATATGAATTGGGATTCCTTGTGAAACAAAATGTTACGTACAGTACACATGCATTAGGAAGAGACCACGGGGATGTTATTAGTATGTTGATGACTTAGTCTGGGCACAAGACCTGGACACAGGAGGCAGGTCTGCCAGAAAATAGACAAGAGGGGCTTCTGTTGACTGCAGATAATGGTTTTCTAGAAGAGCAGAGGAAGGGAGAAACGCCAAGAAACTCATGAGTGGCAAAGGAGCAGTGTAATTGCACAGATTTTGCAGTTGCATCCTAGCAGCTCCTGCTGTAGTAAAAGCTGGTGCTTTCTGTGAAAGGGAGAAGTGTCCAATAACAAAACAATGTACTGAATAGGGAGCACTCGCATACTGAAGTCCTACTACAGGGCTCATGAATCGAGTATTCAAGTGGAACTTCTCTGCTGTAAGACAAAATATACAGGCACTCCAATGGTCTTGGTGGGAAAAAAACATATATGCATTTGAACAAAATTTTTGGCATCCTGTTCAAATGTTCAAATAAATATATATATTTTTTTGTCACCAAGACAAAATTGAGGGCATGGATATTTTGTCTTACAATAACAAAACCAGGCATTTTTTGGACTCGGTGAAAAATATTGTAACATATGACCAATGGGACGTTAAGTCACGACTAACTAATAAAATATGGTCACATATAAAAATATATAGCCATCTTGCATTTACATAAGTCAATCAGACTGCATCGCCATTTGCTTTGATGATGAAAAATGTAAAACCTGTCAGATGCTTACTTTCTCTTGCAATAGCTTTTAAGAGTATATTTAAAATATAAACACTACTGATATTATTATTATTAATTCAATAAGCCGCACTGGGTGCGATCAGCCAACCCCCCCCCACCCCTCTTTGATTTAAATAGGAGTTTCCTTATTATTGAATAAACCCCTTCATCCCTTAGCTGTCCTTCCTTAACTTTCACATCTCTGGCTTACTAGTTTGCTAAAATAATATTTCTATAATTGGGCCAAGCCTCTGGTTCTGATTCATGGGTTTGAATCACCTGTGGTGCGTAGGAAGACAATGAATGACCTGGGATTCCTTATAAAATTAGTGCATTTCCTACGTCAAGTATTTTGAGAACCATAAAATTGGCAAATAATGATCTGGGACATCGTAAAACACAACTTCTCTCTTTTGATTCTTCGGGGCAGAAATAGACACAATTAGCATATTTTGAGTGGCTGTGGTTTTCCTTCATCTTGAATGTGCTGAATGTCTGCAATTCATGGCATCCGTGTTACAAGCCCCTATAGAAGCAACACTGGAAATGATTGATATATAATCTGAATTTAGTGCCTGAGTTACTCAGATGAGCTCTATGAATAATTTAACGCACCAAGATCAGCATATAATTGAAATATATATTGTAAAAGAAGAGGAAAATTACATTACTGCAGCATCGCCTGTCTCACCGTAATTCCCCTAAAAAAAACAAAAAACACAGCAATCCACACGCACACGCACGCATACGCACACGCAAGTATACATTTTATTACAGTGTACCTAAACCAGGGACCACTTGGTTTCTCTCTATACCAAGGTGTGTTCCTTTTTGTGCACAGGGGTCTCTCCACGTGTCGAGTAAAGATCTCCTCGCTTCCCCCCCACCACCCCTCTCCTCCTTTTTGGGCCTTAGGCTGCGCCCACACTTAAAATCAATTGGTACGGCCACGCTGATGCGGCGCGCTTCTCATCTCTATTAACAAAAATGAATCTGCTACACGTGAAAACATTGAATGCTGGAGTCTCTTGGGTCGTTTTGCCTTTTCTGTCTCATGTCATTTGCTAATTTCTTTATTTTTATAAAAATTCCACCTTTCATTATAACCCTGGTTGCAGAATGTCTCCGTTGTAATACCATCAATGAAAATATACCAAGGGTGATATCCTGAATTGTAGGGGGGGTTCATATTTGAAATGTTTTTTATCTTTCCCGTTCATAGAGAAAAATGCTCTGCCATCTATCAGCTTAAAAGTGATCAAAGACGGGACTAAAGACTTCCACCGAGACTTGTTGGTTGGAGAAGGACAATTTTTTGATGTCTACAAAGCAGAAATTCTCAAACAAAAGTGTGTTGTAAAGGTGCTTAAACAGGTATGAAATGTGACAGGGAATGGGACTTATTCTACTGTATAAGGTGCGAAAGCAATGATTTGGCACGGCTGCACGGAAAGCTCCGTTGTTTTAATGGGGCTTTCCTTGTGGTTGCGCCAGAACGGTGCTATCGCACTGTAAAAAATGGCCCCATTACCTCAACTTATTGGGAAGGGCAGGGTAAAGCACCGCAGCCTACACAGCAACATAATGATACATAGAAGAGGAAGGAAGCTTTAACCCCTAGCGTTTTATCAACCTGTGTGTTTATTTCCAATTATTAGCACAGGTCAGACGGTCATTGTTAGTCCGCGTACATAGTAGGCACGCGCGGAACCGAGTGTGTGACATCATGCGCGCCTGCAGCACAAGTGATCCGTGGCCTGTCAGGTCTGGAGGAGGAGGCGCGACCAAGAGCGGCTCCAATTCCATGTTTGGGGGCGTGCCTGTGAAGTCACGTGAGCCGTTCGCCCTCATTGGCTGAACCGCACACGTGACCTGGCCGTCGCAAGCCAAAATCAAAAGGGTTTTGTCTGGCAAAAAATTGGTGGCGCCGTCGCACTCGTGCACGCGCTGTACGCATTGCCTTACAGGCTTTTGTGCGAGGCGCGTGTGCCGTCGCGCTTATTGTGGCCGCGGGCTTAGCTCTCTATGGGAGGATACAGAGGAGCTGTATGTCAATAAAAGGGGAGTGTTAATATGTGTCAAAGCAGGTAAGAAAAAAGCATCCAACAGTTAGCAAAAATGGTAACAGAAACAATACAAAAGGAAATGTAAAGGAAAGATACAATAAAAACCTCCGCTGACAGCAAAAATACAGAGCGGATCTCCTCTTCCCCAGACAACGATTCTCCGAAAGAGGAAAGAAAGAGACTGATAAATAAGATTTATAAATGGAATCAGAATAAACAGCAGAATTTGCATTCACAATGTTGCCGTTTTTATTAAGTGTACCGGTGTTTCCCCCATCCCCCTCTGGGAGATTCTGCCATTACATGGGGCATGGTGCTGATTACCTGCTGGTTCACAGGATGCCGAGTCGTCCGCCGGTGGTAGTGGGGACCTCTGGACAGGCTTCTGGGGTACATTACTGGTCTTCATCTCGGTTGGTACAGCGCCTCCTTCTGCTGCAGGCTCCAGGGATGTGGAGACAATCCCTGCAGGAGAACTTACTTCCGCTCCCCCAGATAGATTGCACACCAAGGCAGGAGTCTAATTGAAAGCAGGAACACTTTATTGCAGGTCAGATCATACACTGCAAAGTACACTTCACAGGCTTCACCCTCAGGATGTTCCCTAGACATCCACCCCATGCCAAGGGCACCAGCGGCAGTCCTTGCTCTTCCCTGACTCCCTAGTAGAGTCAGGGTAAGGTATCACTCCTCACTCCCTCTAAGGGGAGGGGACAGCAGGTGCCAAAGCCAGTACACCTCTGTGTGAGTACAGTACCTGTCTCTTTCACGGGGGAAGAGACACTGACTAAATTTAGTGGTGTAGCCCCATGAACAGAGGGGGAAGGTACAAGGTCCGAGCCCGGATTGGGCAGAACACAGGCCTTGTCCCACACCCTCCCCTGTCACTCATGGAAGCTGCTACTATGGGGAAAATCCCTGGATTGGTCCTAACACTGCCTGCACTGTTACCAGGGCTTATATGTCAAGGAGGGCAGACTGGTAGCCAAAACCAGGCAGGGCTACATAAGTATGGTAAATAGTACGGTGTTTTCTCTGGGATTGATGGAGGTAAGGGGCCTTCTTGCTGAGGAGTGGATTTCCCCTGATACTGCATACAGCCGGACACCATCTTTGAGAGACTCCTGACGAAGCTTTTCATGCATAACGCGTTGTTATTGGTGGTCAGTGAGAAGAGAGAGAGGAACCAGAGCCTGCTGTGCCCAGCTGAGCCGTGACGAGTTCCAGTTGAGTGATCGCCAGAGCAGAGCTGAACCGGCGCAAAATTCAAAGACTTCTTGTTGCCTCATGGATCCCACAAGCTTTGCCATATTGTTCCAATCCCCATGTGGGATTGCTGCTTTAAACTTGCCGCAAACGTTACTAATGTATCAATATAAAGCCCTCATTTTTCTTTTTGTTTCTTTGAAATGCATAGGAGAAAACTGCGACAGATCAGAAACAGTGGAAATTATTTATCTCAGAATTGAAAGGTTTGTCCAGGTGAGTTCTGTTATCTGAGCCTCTAATCCTAAGTATATAGTATCCTAGTTCAGGGGTGCTGTGTCTCTCTGGCTCCAGACACACAGTGGACCGCTGCGGAGAGAAGCCTGCTTAAGGATTTCCAGACCACTCCCCCAGGGTAATTGACCTCCACTCTGTGATAAGTGACCTCCACTCTGTGTTGGTAAGGGGCTGAGCCCCCCAACCTGTAGACAGGGTCTACGCTGTGTAGTCAGTGCTCCCTATAGGAGCTAGGTTGTTTTGCTTCCCTGTAACCCTGATTTTGCTGGTGAAAGCCGTTTTATGTTCTGAAAGTTGTGGTGAATGAAAGCCTGTTTTATTTGCTCTTTAAAAACGTCTCCTGTTCTAAAAACCTCGGCGCCTATCTCCTACACTTAAATTTACACAGCAAATAAAAATACCACTTGTGGGTACATTTGCATTACCGCTTAGCAAACAGTGCATCCACTGCAGCTGGGGATTCTGGGTAATGATATGCAAATGAGCACAGTGCTCATATATAAGCTTATGCTGGCCGCATGACACATTTTTCACATCACAGCCCGGGTTCAAGACGTACATAGACAGTAAACCTGCTCGCAGACCGCTGTCTCCGCCTTTTGGGCAACACCATAAAACAGTTCCCAATGAATAGAGTTCTATTTGTATCTGTCTTCTAAAAGCCAGATGCGATTGAAACACAATGTTAGCTAAATGCTAACGGAGCATACAACCCTTAGAATATCGCCACAATATTAATAACCACAGCACTGATGAAATGCCACTCAGTGCACCTGTCTGAAAACAGACCAAGCAAACACAGAATGTATTGGTGTGTCTACACAGCCGAGATTAATACTAGGGGTGTGCCAGGGAGCAGAAGCAAGACACACAAGGAACATTTCAAAGGGAAGCTTTTGGTGGGAGGCATTATTACCCCCACATGCCCCTCACACACAGCAGCTAGGACTGAATTAAAGCTACCAGCTTTCAGATGGAGCATTCATGTTGTGTTGCATTTATTTTAGTCACTAGATGTCAGTAGTAGATATACAGATAGTTAATATATTAAAGGAGCAGCCCAAGCAAACCGTGCTTCCTGAGATACCTCCAAAAAGGTGCTGCTAGTTCTCCATCATTCTTAACTCTCCGGTGGCACGCGGACCAATAGGAAGCTGCGACGGATGACGTTGCGGCTTCCTATTGGTTCCCGTGCCACCGGAGATTTAAACCTCCATGTTATTTAACCAATCAGGGATGCTACTGGCAATGACCTACAAATAGGCAGAACCATGCATTTAATATTTGTTTCTTTCTTGCCAAAGTAGATATTTCCTTGCCTGACAGTGTACACAGCACTATTCATAGAATTGTGTATGCACAAGGGGTTCCTGCTCAGATAAGCTTACAATCTAATGTTAGTGCCTGAGGCACAGGAAGATAAAGTGACTTGCTAAATGTCACAAAGAGCTGACACTGGGATTGGATTCAAACTGGGTTCACCTGCTTCAATAGCTGTATGCAAAGTGTTCTGTACAGAAGGAACCCATGGCATAGCAGAAATAAAGGGGGTATTCCCACGGATTAAGTATAACCCCCCCAACTCCAGTCCAGTTTTCGTTTTCCAGACCTCATTTTTCCATTGACATGCAGAACTGTCATGAGCCAGAATGCACAGAGTATTGAAGTTGGCATACAAGGACTGGTTAAAAGCCTTGTAATGACATGGAATGAAGTTGACAATATTAATAAATGGTGTAATGTCTTGTTGATTCAATACAATATTTTGATTACCATTTGGAGTGCTGCCTCTGATATTTCATCTTGATGCGGTATCGTATTGCCTAAATTATTTTATAGGATTTGCACCCAGTATTTTGTTGATTCGGACGGAGTGCTTGTGGTTCTTTCAAACTGCTACTAATAGATATATATATATATATATAATATATATATATATATATATATACGCACTGTAAATATCCTGTATATTCATTTGCATTTCTAGACAGGTCTGCAACCCTGTCTTTCCCCTTATCACCCCAAACAGCACTTCCACTGCAGCAGGGATTCTGGTAATGACATGCAATGAGCACACAGTGCCACTTTTTATCTCATGCTCACATTACATGAGCAACCCTTAGCCAATGCATGCTGCTTTAAACACAGCTTTTAAGCA
>CM071571.1:123377497-123392298 GCA_036426205.1 Ascaphus truei
CCCCCCGCCGGCCGCTTACCCCCCCACCGGCCGCTTTCTCCCCCGCCGGCCGCTTGCTCCCCCGCCAGCTGCTTGCTCCCCCGCCAGCTGCTTGCTCCCCCGATGGTTCATCCGGCAAATGGAGGCGCGTGCAGGCAGCGGCAGGAAGCGCCATGTGTGTTCGTGGCCAGAGGCGCGGAGTAATGGTGCGCTCCCCCAGCCGGCTGCTCCGCCGCTTGTTCCTGGGCAGTTGAGGCGGGACGCGCAGGGGTGTTCTGCGGCAGGGGTTTAAGGTGTGAGGCGCAGGGTGTAAGGTGTGAGGCGCAGGGTGTAAGGTGTGAGGCACAGGGTGTAAGGTGTGAGGCGGCACGCCTGCGGGAGGGGTGTGAGGTGCAGGGTGTACTGTCTTACCTGGGCTGCTGCACATCGTGTGGTAGGCCATCTTGGAGAGGAGCACGCGGTGTGAGGGTGAGTGAGTGTGCGTGTGTGTGTGACCACACCGGCCAATGAGAGATGTGCGGGGGCGGGCGGGCCAAGGAGCCATCTCATTGGCCTGAGGCGGAGTGACGGGCCAAAGGTCCAATGCGATTGCCCCTAGACACAGGGAGACACATACAGACAGGCAAACACACATACAGACAAGCAAACACACATATGACGGTTTGAGAAATATATAGATAGATATATATATATAGATATATATATATATATAAAAAGATGAAAAGATATATAAATATACTTAATACAGAGGAAAACATCACATAACCTGCACACAAAAACAAAAGAAATATATAAAATAAAATGATAAAAACCAGTCCCTTTGGAAATCCATTTAGTAGAATATAAATCCAAGATGGTATTAGGAGAGCTGCTTTCAGAAGGATGAACCAATCCAAACGGAATCTGCAACAAAAGGAACAGAAAGCGCACGGCCCATAGCATAAAATCTATGACATTTATTAACAAGGGATATGGGATTTGGGATTTGAGGAAACAGGCTCATTCACAAGGAAAGCATATACTGTAATCAGGCATATGTGAACACATATAGTCACCGCCACATCGGGTTGGTATGCCGTCGGCAGCAAGTAATAGAGTCCTCAAGTGTCCTCATACAGCTCAGGGAAGACTTGGGTCCATAGCATAAACAGTCCCAGCATACACAGCTAACTCCAATGAATACACGATGCTGTTAGCCTCCTGCAGCACTAGAGACGCGATCCGGCCACGATACATCGTCCCCCAGTGATGACGCAATGACGCTGCGAACGTCCTGACACGTTTTGTCACGTGGAGTGAGTTTTTCACCGGACGAAGCAAGGGTGCGAAACGTACGTCGGGGTTGTGTTTGTTTGCACTCCCCTGCGACCCCCTTAATCTTACTGTGGACATTTGCTGGGTATCCATTTTCTGCAATTTATTGCCATTACAGAGCCCTTTTTTCAGGACTCATATGTTGTTTACTCTGTGGTTACCTGCAAGTATATTTTTTCTGTGTATTTGACATCTACCTGTGGTTACCAATCTATTATATACCTCATATATGGGTGATTGAGTGGTACTGTATTAGAGGGTTAATTTACAGCAGCATTAGGTCACAGCTAACTGTAACCTAGTATAGATTAATTACTGACCGGCCTGTCTTTTCCTTAATAGTAGGTTATACACCTTTTCTCTATACTCAGGTTAGAATTAATGTTGTAGGGGTTCATTGGGGACTGTTTTATTTCGTGTTTGTGTTATCCATGTCCTTTTAAATAAATCCATTTATTATTTCTCTTTGCTTGAGTGCTTTCAGTGGGACATCTTTTTCTTCTTGGTATATATATATATATATATATCACACTAATTGGGGGTGGCGTAGACAGTTTTGGTTGTTCTTTCAATAAAGTGTATTTATGGGAACTAAATCAGGGGTAGGCATTTTGAGGAAAATATTATTGTTACAGCAATCTGAATGTTGATTAAAACATTTTTCACCAGTCATATTTCCTATGTTACTTGTTGTATGCACAGATTTCATCATCAGAACATACTGGAGCTGATTGGATATTTTTCATCTGATGAAAAGACATGTTTGGTTTATCCGTATATGATAAACGGATCTCTCTTTGACAAGATACAGTGCACAGTAAGTTGCCTTTTGTCAATAAAAGCATGGACATTCTTTTCAAGGGAATGGTCAAGAACAGATTGGTATTTTATTTTTTTCCCAAATAGTTTTATTAGGCAATTATACGGTAGACATACATAATAAGTTATATACAACCTAATACAAAAAGGGAGGAGGGGAGGGCAGGGGTTGGGGGGAGGAAGGAGGGTTAGGGGGGGTGACCTGATACCCTCCCCGGAACAGATTGATATTTTTATTAATGCATACTTGCCAACTGTACTGGAATGTCTGGGTGACTACTGATCGTGAGGGCAGCCTCCCAAACCCCTATTACTCAGGGTAGCCTCCCAACCCCCTATTACTCAGGGCAGCCTTCCGGACACCTGTAATTCAGGGCAGCTTCCTAGACACGTGTAATTCAGGGCAGCCTCCCAACCCCCTATTACTCAGGGCAGCCTTCCGGACACCTGTAATTCAGGGCAGCCTCCCAACCCCCTATTACTCAAGGCAGCCTTCCGGACACCTGTAATTCAGGGCAGCTTCCTAGGCACGTGTAATTCAGGGCAGCCTCCCGAGTTCCTATTACTCAGGGTAGCCTCCCAGACGCCAGATATTAAGGGCAGCTTCCCGGACACCTTTAATTCAGGGCAACCTCCCGGACGCCTATTATTTGGGGCAGCCTCCCAGGAACCGTTATTAAGTGCGACATCCTTGTACACATACGTGTAGTGGATTCACATTTGACTGATATAAGCACTTCCTAACGAAGACTGGGTTCATTATATATGTATTGTGTCTTTATCTACTGGCTAATCACTAGTTGGTTTGTTTTAGGGTAACAGTACTCCACTGTCTTGGCAAATTCGTTTCAGTATCCTGGTCGGTGTAGCAAGAGCCATCCAGCACCTGCATGCTGTGAAACCATGCCCACTCATATGTGGGAATATAAACAGGTAAATGGTAAAGCGGGGGGTAAATGACACCCATACTTATGGCAGATAAAGTGGCTACATCTTACCTACTTTGCTTTACTACTTTGTATACATTAGCACTACTCACACCATCACTCATGATGAAAAGAAATCTATCCCATAATGGCCATACACATCTATATTGTGTGTGTGTGTGTGTGTTTTCAAAGAGGCAATGCGTTCTCAGGTCTTCCAAAGTGTTTACATTTATTGATACAAACAATGATCGATGTTTCGGTCCAAGCCTGGACCTTTATCTAGATAACGGCAATCATTGTTTGCATTGAGTGCATCGCCTCTTTGAAAAACTTATGTTCAGATCAGTTCGACGCACCCAGGCAATTGCTTTACAGTAAGTAATAGTGAGCTGCCCCTTTCTATCTTCTCATATATATGTAATCATACAGGTGCGCCGACAAGTATTCTAAAACTTGCCTTAAACTTGCCTTGGAAAATCTGGGGCTATCACCAACAAGATCCAGGTACATGCTGCAAACATTTCAGTGACTTATCTGCAGAGACTAATGGCCCATCGGATTAACATAGCAGGCGTCCCTGGCAGTCCCATTCAGTTTGAATGGGACTGCCAGGGACCCCCACTGTTAATCCGATGGGCCATTAGTCTGTCTGCAGAAATGTTGCAGCATGTACCCAGCATGTACCCAGCATGTACCTGGGTCTTGTTGGTGATTGCCCCAGATTTGTTTTAGAATACTCGTCTGCACTACAGTAGTACCCTTATTCGTTCATCTCATAATATTGCCCTATTGTTGATGAGTATCCCACTATAACATTCTGTTGAGGATTCAAAGGCAAATATGTTTTAAGACAAAATGTGACAAATATTATTGTGTTCTACATTACAACATATGATCATAGATAAGTCCTTTGAGTATGGGATGACTTGAGATTTGTTTGGGCTTACAAACATGATAAATCATAGGTGTAAAAAAAATGTACCGCTTTTTATGAAGATCAGTTGGCTGCTTTAGTAGTCTCCATTGCAGGTTCTTGGTCAACCAAGGGGTTAATACACCTCAGTGCTGCATTCGGGGGCCCACGACATTATTCTTCACAAGCCCTCAGTGATAAAGTGTGTGACATTACACATAATAACATTGGAGAAAAGCACAATTCCCACATTTTCCAGCCCGTGGTTCTCATTCTTATTTCCTGTGTTCCAGCAAAAATATATTGCTCGATCAGCATTTTCAGCCGAAGCTCTCAGATTTTGCCATGGTCCATTTAAGGTCTTACCTGATAAATCACACTTATACCATAAAGATGGATTATGCCACCCGCGAGTTCCTGGGATACTTGCCAGAGGAGTACATTAGGAGGGGAAAGCTGTCGGCTAAAATCGATGTATACAGCTATGGCATTGTAAGTATGTGAAGAACCACATTTTACTCCTTTATTCCAGATAATCAATTTTGTTTGAGGAGTTTGCTCTTCACCTACAGTTATATTATTTGTTTTTGTACCATGTGCTGAAGAGCAATCTATAAAAAGCACAGGCCATCTGTAATACCACAGCCATCCAAGGGCTGGGTCATCACAGATTGGTGATTGGCCCAAATATTGCCAAGACCTCTCTGGTGTATTATTTATTACGACATAAAATTCTATTGTTTCTAGAAAATCCACATGTAACTACTACTACTCCCTAGTCGATATTAATATAGCTATTTGCAGCACATATATCTTAAAATGTACATGTTATCTCATACACTCAAATCGAACTGGTTTATACACATGTGCTTATGGGTCTTACCACATCTTCTGGTTTCTATCTCCCACTCAAAGAGAAGTGAGGGGGGAGACATCACAGTTCAAATCTGTGTATATTAAGCTAAATCAGGGGAAATAGCCTTAGTGATTTTATAAGAGGGGATTATTTTTGCAAACCTGTTGCATGAGGTTTTCGATTAATGTTTTGCACAACAACATATCATTCCAAAATAGTGCTCTGACTGACTAAATCCATTGGGTTCGTTCTTAGATTTGCTTGGATAACCATGTAGCCACATTTGGTATATTACTGTACATACTGTAGGAGTTAATTTTGTTGTGTATTTTCTAGCTGATTATGGAAATTCTAACCGGATGTAAAGCAGTTATTGAAGGATCAAAAAACATATTTCTGGTAAGACTGAACCCTGTAAATGTATCTAGTTATAGCTAGTTTGTTAAAAATATGAGCACTGATGCAGTATTTGTTTTATATACTGTACAGTATGTTCACAGTTATATATACAGCTCAATCCCGTTATAGCGCGATCCGTTACAACGCGAATCTGCTAATAACGCGGTGCAAGCGTGGCTCCCAATTTTTGTATTTATGAATACTTTACCACACCATTATTGGCATCTTAAATACTTTATTGTACAATGCATACAATTGTACATTATTTCTAACGCGATCCGCTTATAACGCGATGTGATTGTTTGGAAACCAAGCACAGCGCTATAAAGGGGTTGAGCTGTATGTGTACTTTTTAAAGTAGATTTAAAAAAATGAGACACCGTTTATAAGAAATAGTGTGAACTAATTAAAAATACTAAATATTATACAGTGTGACAAAAGCACCATACGCTGCCCAGCTTTGTTCTACGGATGTAACTAATGTTTTGCATGTATGTTGTTTTAATAGAGGGATTTGATGTGGGACCTAATGGAAAAAAGTGGAGTTGAGTCTCTCCTTCCATTGCTGGATAAGAAGGCTGAGATCTGGCCCCAAAGTGTTGCACACAAGCTTTTGAGCTTATCAATTGAATGTACAACATCGCGTGACAAACTTAGACCCACTATGGACGAGGTGAGGGTTAATTCTCTTATTTTTCTGTTGTCATATTAACAGTAATCATGGGTGATTTACTGATCTACCAGCTCTGGCTTCTGCCTCCCGTGTTTGAGCGTAACACCCATAATTCAACTGCTAATTTCTCACACACTGAAGATCCATAATGTTCTCTGTATGGTTTCTATAAAATACACCCTGCTTGTGATGCTCTGAGCTCCTGTACAACAAAAGTCAATCTTTCTTAACATCAAAACTCATCTCTGCCCACGTCATTAGTGTTCTATTCTCCAGCAGAAAGTGAGAGAGTTAGAGAGATTTTGTTTATCAGCATAGTGCAACTGGCACTGAGGAAAAAGCCGTGTCCATGTTGTGACCCAGTGCTGGCCTGTCAGATGTTGATTATGTACAAGAGCTGCCTGAGCCTTTTTAATTCAATAGGACAATTAAATGTAGCTGTTCATCAGGACCTAATGGCATAGAGGGTCTATGTATCAACATAGAAAGAAGTGTGTTTAGACACACTGCTGTTTTGAGGAGCAGAGCTGTGGCATATGTAAGTCCAGTTTCTTATATCTGATGCAGTATGTTAAGCTTACGCCGCTTCACATATGGAGGATATTTTGCACCAAATAAAAGGCAAAAAGAATGTCGCAGAGTCGCAGAATGTGACATCTCATTATAATATCTGCACCATGCAACTCCTCCTACTTACACTCCCCAAGGGGCAGGCTATGGAAGGCGGAGAAAATTGGAGCAAAATGCTTTGAAGGTCAAAATGCCCCATTTTTGCTCCAAAATTGCCTTGATACATAGACCCCATAGAGTTTTGCGAAGAGTACATAGCAGATGCCATTGGACACAGCTCACCCAAGTTATGAATACACACACACACCACATTTTACAGGATACTCTGACAGCACAGTTTAAAAAAAACAAAAATGTGGGTTTGTACATTACAATGTAGTGTACTCGATGCTACCAATAACTAACTGTCACTTTCTGGCTACAGTTTTTGAATATATATATATTGCATCTCATCCCAGCCTTTGTTTAAAAGCTGTGTTTAAAGCAGCATGCATTGGCTTAAGGATTGCTCATGTAATGTGAGCTTGAGACAAAAGGTGGCACTGTGTGCTCATTTGCATGTCATTTCCCAGAATCCCTTGCTGCAGTGGAAGTGCTGTGTGCTGGGTGATGGTGAAAGGCAGGGTTGCAGACCTGTCTAAGACATGCAAATAAGCATACAGTAATATTTACAGTTGCTATATATATATATATATATATATATATATATATATATATATATATATATATATTTATATCAGTCAAATACTGCATATTCTACATTTAATGCAATTTATTGTTTTCCCTCTAGGTTCAGGAAACAATAGACAACTACAAGTATACTTGTCAGTGCAATAAAGATCAGCCTAAGTCACTCAAGTGTGTTCCACCTCACTCCTGTCCTGCCCAAGCCACTTTTATTCAACGCGTCCCTTCCAATGTTCCGATAGAGAGTGATGAAAGTCAGGATTATCCTGTTCGTCTGCCCCAAAGCCAGAGACCACCAGAAACTCCATGCGAATGTAGCCAGTCTGAAGTGACATTCCTGGGAGCCACCATGGAAGCAGCGGACTGCAGGGCTGCACGGAAAGCCATTCCCTCATTGATACCCAGTGATATTCCTGTGTGTGCCGCCTATTTATTACAGCTACCTGAGCCTTCCTTTATCAGCCGGCCAGTGGAATGCAACTGCTCATCAGGACCAGATAGCACGAAGTTCTGTGAAGAGTGCATGACAAATGGTTTTGGACCCCGCTTATCCAATGCGAGTTGAAGGCGTTAAAGCTAAACATTGACACGGCCCTGCAGGCTTCAACTTTACCGCTCAAGGGACACACAGCAAAACAGCTTTACAAACAGTGACAATCTGTCCAGCAGTGGAAGTGTTAATGGAAACTTGCAGGGGGGGACAGCTAGGACATGAGGGGGAGAAGAGAGAGACATGAGGGGAGAAGAGAGAGACATGAGGGGGAGAAGAGAGAGACATGAGGGGGAGAAGAGAGAGGACATGAGGGGGAGAAGAGAGAAACATGAGGGGGAAAAGAGAGAGACATGAGGGGGAGAAGAGAGAGAGACATGAGGGGGAAAAGAGAGAGACATGAGGGGGAGAAGAGAGAGAGACATGAGGGGGAGAAGAGTGACATGAGGGGGAGAAGAGCGACATGAGGGGGAGAAGAGCGACATGAGGGGGAGAAGAGAGACATGAGGGGGAGAAGAGAGAGAGAGACATGAGGGGGAGAATATAGAGAGACATGAGGGGGAGAATATAGAGAGACATGAGAGACACAAGGGGGAGAAGAGAGAGAGACATGAAGGGGAGAAGAGCGAGACATGAGGGAAAGAAAACGGAGAGACATGAGGGGAAGAAAAGGGAGAGACATGAGGGGGAGCGCGCATGCGCAGAGGACTCCACAGCAGCAGCATAGGGCAACACACAGAGACACACACAAGAAATTCAGTTAGTATAAATATAGAAGTGCAAATAGCAAAAACAGGGAGTTTGTGCCGAGCACGCACGTTCTAAGTCACACTTCTTTGCGTTTTATGTTTTTATTTTTCATTGAAAACATCACCATCACAAATACAATTTCTGTGACAAAACAGGGACAAAAGACAAAGAAGTTTCACTTAAAATGCACGTGCACACACACTTTTTTTTGTAATTGAGTAAAATTTCTGCAGCCTATTTCTTTGGTGTGTTTGACACACCTGGCTGTGAGAATGCAGGAAGGGGGAGCGTAGCATGAACGATTACATTTATATATATTCATTTTGTGTTATGATGTTACACTGTTATATTTTGGTATTTTATGTATTATCTTTTTGTATTTTAAATATTATATATATATATTTTTTTTTTTAAATATTTGAATTGTATATACAAGTGGTAAAAATGAGTAATTGATTTCCCTTAATACAGTGTGGAGATAGTGCTTAATGAAATATATAACTAGCTACCACCCACATTATTAATCAGTCAAGTCCTGGGTTTTGGATGTGTTCAGAACTAGCTGTGGGAATCAGCTCTGCAGATTTGCACCAAACTGCCTGTAACTGAAGATTTTTCTTTTGTTCCTGTATCCTTCGTCTTGAGAGAAGAAAAAGAAATCCTCTTTATTTCACTGAATGTGAAGAAAAGTCTGCGCCCGTCTGTTGAACCCTCTCGCAAACTGAATTTGAAAAGTGTTGTCACCTCTAATAACAGTCAGAATAGTTAGAAAGCATGTGTAACCACATTAAGGGGCCCATTCAGGTAGCTCCGATAAGCTCGCTGCCATATCTATCGAGTTGGCATGTTCCTACCTCGTGGGCTGACGTTTGTGTTATCACGGTATTCAGAAGGAGTTATCGCGTGTCAGATACCGTTCAGTAGGAAAATGCCAATACCGATTGACTTAGCAGTTGCTTTTTTCAGAGTTCTGCCCGTGCGATCTGCCTGCTTCTCCCTGCGCAGCTCTTAAAGGCGATCGCACTGGTTTTATTTACATTTTATTAACATATTACTGAAGCAGGGAGTCTCTGGACCTGACCCCCATTCATTTCCGGTCCGGGGACCCCCTGCTTCCTGAGATACAGGGTGTACATAGGGGGTGCCGGTATCTCCAGCAAATGTAATTCTCCTGTGTTACGTGACGCAGGAGAATTAAACTTGCAAGAGATACTGGCACCCCATATTGAGAAAAGACAAAGAGGATTTGGAGAGCCCAATATGAATGATATGGGGATATAGTAACCCCTGTGGATGAAAACAAATACGGGTGCTGTGCTGGGTGATCCAAGGGTCTAAACCCCAATTAGAGCATCAAGCTAAAGAAATAAAAATGATAAATAAGATAAATCTCACTCACACGGCCCTGTGTGAGCGCTGTTATATAATGGTGTCTTTGGATCTTCTAAGGAGTAGCCCAGAGAGTCGTCTTCCGCTTCTGTATCCTGGCTTCTGGTAGGTAATCTCCTCCGCGGTATAGATATGCACATATACAGCACAAGGGGCTAAATGACATTCCCTATGGTCACTTTAGACGAATTAAACGAAACTGTACAGATAATGTTTTTATTGAACAAACAGACATTTTAAAGAAGAGGTTTTTAGAAAGGGAATATAAAGCTGGAACCATAGAAGCTGCAATTGAGAGAACGAAAACAGCCGAACGTGACGAACTACTGAGACCTAGAAGAGGGAAAGAAAAAAGAGAGATTGAGGTACCATTCATCACACAGTATAACACTGAGGCCAACAAAATTTGCAGTATATTGAAAAAACATTGGCATGTGGTATTAAAGGACCCTGTTTTAAAGGATCATGTTCCCACCACCCCAAGGGTGATATTTAAGAAGGCTGCAAATATTAAGACCAAACTGGCACCTAGTGTCTTTAGAAGAGAGGAACCAGTAAGGAACACAGAGTGGCTCTCCCAGGCCTTGGGTTTTTATGGGTGTCTCTCCTGTAAGGCCTGTAAACAGGTTTCAAAAACAAATAAATCTGAATTCTCATCCAAAATGAACTAAGGAGACTTTTAAAATTAAACAATTACTTAATTGTCGCATGAATTTCATTGTGTATCTTCTGGAGTGCCCATGCGGTCATTCATATTGGGCTCCCCAAATCCTCTTTGTCTTTTGTCTATATTTAAGGATCCCGGATAGATCCTGCTGGGGTTTGAGCCTTAGGAGGAAACTCCAAACACAGGGGGGAAACTATCCCCCAGAGCGGGCATCATATCTATATTATCTCCACGTTTTATTTAAGAGCGCCCAGGTACCATGTGTTCTTTTCTACCCCATATTTCAGCCTGTGCCTGATGGGTGACGAGATCAGAATCTGCGCGTGGCAGCCGCGATGTGCATATCGAAGCTACCTGAATAGCTCGACGTCTGAAAAAATGCGAGTTAGAGCATTTTTCTTACTACTGCTCGGTTCGTCTGAGTGGGAGCGCTACCGATCCGGAAGAAGCAGTTTTAGAGTGAGTTTGGCATGTTATCTGAGCTTTTTCAATAGCTAAACATGCAAACTCGCTACAAAGGTGCTCAAAACTGTCCAAGTTACTTATCGAAGTTTACTAAATAGGCCCTATACCTGAATATGGCTTTTAAAGAAAATGAACAAATTATACTAGTATACAGTATTTAAGGCTTATTAAACTTAGGCCAAAATACTACCTCACAAATGTGTTTTGCCAACCTTGGAACGATGAAAGGATTTCAGCGCAGCCAACAACTGTGGCAAAATAGCAGGACTGGAACATTAACTGCACTAAACCATGACAGATAAGAATGGCACATATTTATATGCTGTTCCATCTATTATGCAGCATAATTCCTGTTTTTATAGTGTCATGCAAAAGTCACAATGTTTTTATTTTACTTTTATGATTTTTGGAGGAGAAAGCGATGTATGTAATTTCAGGACAAATATTCCCAAAATACATATTTCCCTAATATAACTAGCGTACCTGGCTATACCCATATTACAATGAAAAGCAAATGTTTTATTTATTACCTTCTGTTTTTGTTGTGTTGTCACATTTTAAGATGGAGATGCATCTTCTGCAAAACTGGTGCAAGAAACTAGATTTGTCAGCAGAAAATCCCAATTCTCTCAGATCCCGTTGAGAACAATGAGATTTTCTGCTTTGCTGTCTATTTGCTACATTTTTGCCCTAGTTTTGCAACTGGTACATCATTTCTGAGTCTCTTTCCATCATTCAAAATTATTCAGTGATGGCTTATGTTTCAAGTACTCTAGTGTAATGGTACTCAGTGTTGGGTACCATTATTTGTTTGTTTAGCAGCCTAAACTTCCACATATTAAAGTTTAACTCTGCCTTCTTGTAAATTCCTTTATGATATTAGGGGGCGGGTGGGGGGGGGGGTGGAACAGACACATACATTCCTCTGTGGTCAGTCCACAGGATTCCACCCAGGGCTCTTTGAGCTGAACGTAGAGGCATGTATATGCCTATGTGTTCAACCCACTTATTTGGAGCCAAGTATACATCCCCCTTAATTTAGCATCAGAATGATCTAATTAAAGAGTTTAATATTTGGTCTAGAGCTCATGTATACAACTCTTAGACCTGTGATCCCAGAGCTACGCATACAACAAACAGAAAGAGAAAGAGAGCAAAAACACCCAAAGCGTAATTCAATGTAATATACAGGAAGATAAAAACATGAATCACACTCACAATGGTTCCATAGAACAGATACTTTCACAGTCTTAAGGGCAGTGTGGAGCCCCAGCGCTGGAGATCTAAATCTGCCACCCTAGGCACTTACATATACTGGCCGTCTCCTTACAGCCGCCCTCCTCTTTCCGATTCACAGCGTTAAACGACGACGCAGACGTCACCAAAGTGACATCATACGGCGTCTTGTTGGTGACGTCTGCGGCGTCATTTGACGCTGTGAATCTGAAACAGGAGGAGGGCGGCGGCAAGGAGGCGCCCAACATATGTAAGTGACTTCCCATCAGGCCCGATAGGCCCAGGAGCACGCAAATGTATATGGGGCGGACATTTTTTCCGCCCCCCAAATGTTGCCGCCCCAGGCCTAACTGGAAATCTGCCACGGGGAGCCCTTCAGATTGTTGACCTTGCTTGTCTCTCCAGATAAGTTTGTCCGCCTGGGTTCTTTGGTGACGTCACTCAGTGTTTGTTTGTTGAATTTCTGTATGCTTATAGGAGTCCATGTTAAAATGGACATGAGGCAAAAGGTGACACTGTGTGCTCATTTGCATTTTGCAGAAATCCCATAATGAGCACTCAAACATGTACAAAAAGAATAATAAATGTATTAATAATATAAAATATTCTTGAGAAAGGTCCCAGAGGGGACCGAAACGCTGAGTCAATAAATGTCACTTCTTTGCCTATAGGAGAGCCTGTCCCTTTTTTCTGTATCTTTTTGGACAGGATGCACCCTCCCTTTACCTTTATTTTTTATTTTGTTTTGTGCGTGCCCTGTTTCTGATTTTGTATTTATAATATACAGTACATATATTTGTCTTAAAATCATTACTTGGGAATTGTTACACAACTGCTGTACATGTGATTAAAGCTCCCTTGTGTTGCTTTATAACTTGGAGATATTATCTTTTGTGGTTAGACACTCTTGTATTTGTTTTTTAAGCAGTTTATATTTTTAAATAGCCTATTGATAATATTTTAACACATTTGTTGATCCGCTGCGATATAGCTCACGAGCAGTGGCGTAGCTAACCATGGGGGGCCCGCGCAATCGGCATGCCAGCTGCTAGTGCGCATGTGCGACCGGCGTTTGCCGTGTGGGCCACCAACAACGCGGGTCCCCGGGCTACAGCTCCGCCCCTGCTCACGAGATATTCTGTACCTTGTGAGATATTTTTCACATTATTTTGCACAATTTATATATATATATATATTTTTTACACATTTTGCGATATACTTCGATACAATTAGAGCATTGTTTGAGATACAGATTTATTAAACTACCATAAGATAACATTGAGGTTACAATACATTGATATATTTTTTTATTTTAATATAACTCTTGGCGAGCGCATCTTTTCTGTTATATAACTCACACGCACGCTGATTCCCTTCAGTACCGCAGTTACACGTTTGCATGAAAGGCCAGGAGTCAGGTTGAACTGTAACAAAGAAGCCTTCACACTCCACGCGGTGGCACTTTGACTCCGCAAGACAAGCTCAGCAAACTGAGACAGCTGCATAGGACTCAAATATTCAGCTTCATGTTCAATATTTTACAGTGTTTTGTGTCAATTTAATGAAATCTGAAACTCAGCCAATGGTTTTGTGCATAGAAGTGCTGCTGTAATGGCAACTATTCAGAAGCTCATATACTATATAATCATGGTGCCAATAGTCATTTTTAAACCTCCATTTCATTGTTAGGAAAACCTGCAGGGTATTGCTTTGCCAAGAATTTTAAGGCACAGCATAATTTCAATAAAACAAGGCAGTATAGCTACTGCTAGATGGGTGTAATAGTTCAAGTCGTTCAATTGAGATGCAGATGGCTATTGTGTATCTGTATGTTACTTAGCATTTTACTAACTATTGATAATTTAAAGGTGTATTTACTAAATAAAATTGCAAAGACGAGGTTCCAATAGAAGTATTATGCACCCTGTTTTATTTTACTATGGGCTAGCTAGGACCTAAGTGGAACTTGAACTTAAAACTGGAGCTGGATGGTGGGACCACTTCTAATTATTTATGACAAAAAAAATGTTTTAATACTTGTATCAGATTAAATTAGACTGCACAACATAAACAGACACAATTGCCAACAGATTGTAAATGGTGGTTTTATTTTTGATACTTATATTTTATTGATTTTTCCAAAATACAATAATCATACAAAAATTAGGTTGCACAGGTGGGGGGGAGGGGGGTGGAGACATGTTGGAGGGAGAGTGCAAGGGCTCCGAGATCAAATCAGTTTGAAATATACATGTTGGTGCAATGTTACAAAGTTACAAGTCTTACCCCCCCCCTACTGTTAGGGGGCGGCGGGGGGTGGGGGCATGGTGAGACAGGGCTGGCATGGTTCTGCCAAATGTAGGACTAAGGAGCTGTCCAATATCTGAGCGGCTGAGTCTCGGATACAATGATAAATCATCCACAGCAGCCAGACCTTATCAGTGTTATGTCGGTGCTGCCCCCAGACCAGACCCGTCCCCTGAGCTGAAGGGGGAAGTGGTAATACACACACCCGCAGCAAAGGGAGTGTGTCCGGAGTGTGGTATGAAGCGTTGCCAGGCCAAGAGTAGTAAGGTCGACAATACTTGCCGGTACCGGTTGTAGAGATAGAGTGAATGATGCCTTGCCGAAGTCAGGGAGTGGAGAGTGGAGATAGGTCGTAGTC
>CM071571.1:123396859-123506501 GCA_036426205.1 Ascaphus truei
ACTTGGGGGGACAGGAGTGTTCTGGGAGTACTGGAGAATGGAACTTGAAAGTTATGGACCGAGTGCGCTGACGCTCTGAGCGGCGTACCTGGATACGTTGATCCACTCGGACAGCCAAATAAATGAGGACCTCCAATTGATCCGCCCTGATTGGCGAGAGAAGTTCATCCTTGATGGGATCTGCCAGGCCTTGCCAGAACATGGAGACGAGAGCCTCTTGTCCCCAGTTAATCTCTGGCTGCTAGAGTCCGGAATTCCAGAGCATACTGCGTCACACATTCGCCGTCCCTGAGTGATCTGGAGAAGAAAACAGATGCCATCTCCCGACGAGCGGAGAAATCAGATACTTGTTGAAAATCTCGGCTTTAAATGCCGGGTAATTCTTGGGTAAGGTCAGAACGTTCGCTCCCAAACCGGGGAAGCCCAAGCCAGGCGCTGCTAGTGAGGAGGTTATAAATGTAGGCTACCTCTTGCGATCATGTATTGTAGAGATGGGGGCCATTTCAACTGCACCTGCCCTCACACTGGTTTAGGAAACCCCTACAATCTTGCGGTTCACCTGCATAAGGCTTGGGAGAGAAATCCTTACATCTGAGCTGCTAACTGCGCTTGCAGAGTGGGGGCTTACATCTGGCAGAGTCGCGGTCGGTACCCGTCTTGTAGAGATCTTAGATCTGGTTTGCCCAAATTTGATCCGCCATGGCCTGGTTTTTGCTGAAACAGATTGGAAGAAACTGTTGAAGTTCGGTCTGGTCTGCATCTTGTGGGCTCGACATAATGTTACGCCGGTGCTGCCCGCAGACCAACCAGTCCCCTGAGCTGAAGGGGGAAGTGGTAATAACACGCACCCGCAGCAAAGGGAGCGTGTCCGGAGTGTGGTATGAAGCGTTGCCAGGCCATTGTAGTAAGGTAGACAACTTGCCGGTACCGGTTGTAGAGATAGAGTGAATAATGCCTTGCCGAAGTCAGGAGTGGAGAGTGGAATAGGTCGAGTCCAAGCCGTGTTCAAGGGGTTACCAGAGTGAGCGTTGTCCAAGGAGTGCCGAGATCGAGAGCCAGAGGGGGTAGTTGTACGAGCTGCGTCAGAACCTGTGAAAACACTGAAGAATCCGAAGTACTTCCATACAGAGACTATGTCGAGCAAAGACTGAGAGCAGAGAGGAGCATAGATAAAACAGGAAGGTCCAATTAGGAACGGAGGCGGGACAGAAGAGCTACAGGGAGACACTGTCAGATGGTGGCAGCACACAGTAGACACTGCAGATTGGTGCAGGCATAACAGGCCAGGTGAGTCTTGTTGGTAACCTGAGTATGCCCGTGCAGTGTGCGGGGGCGGAGCCTGAGGTCCGGGGGATGGGAAGAAGAGTGTGCAGACTGAGCGTGCTCCGTAACTCGTGTACGCGTGTGAACCGAGCCAGTGGATGGTGCAGGTGTGTGTGCAGGAGGGCGTGGGCGCGCCCGGCGCTGAGCAGAGGAATCGCCGAGGGGAGTGATCCAGCGACGGCGGCAGGGGCGAGGAGCCGTGGAGGCCGGTAAGGCAGGATTGTTTTGTGTGTCCAGGGGCTCCCTGCGGGGAGGGTGTGCTCTGTGTGGGGAGCGAGGAGAACGCCGATTCCTGACAATCAGGAATCAGCAGGAATCCCTTAGGAAGCCTGTCATCCTCTCCATTTGGAGAATAGACCAAATCGTATTTGTTATATGCACCATGGAAGGGATATCTGGTTTTAGCCAGTGTAGGGCTAAAGCAAGCCTGGCTGTTGTCATGATGTTTAAGATTAGCTTGTTGGCATGCTTGTCAAAATCCTGAGAAGGCATATTTAGTAAACAGGACCATGGATACAGCGTTTCAGACATTTATACAGACATTTATTTCCAATGTATGTTCCCTAGCTCAAAGTAGAGACACCCTGGGACAGGACCACCACATCTGGAGAATATTAGCTGTAGCCAGGTCCTCCTCTTACCTCCGGGCTGCAGGAGGGGGGCGGCTACGGAGACGCCTCCGGTGGGAATGCAGGGAGATTGCGCCGTTGTGAGGGGGCTGCAGGAGTGGCGACCGGGTGGCCGGGAGCTCTGTGGTGGGACGCCGATAGGGTGCAGCCATTTTGGGCATCAGTGCTCATGTGCAGAAGCTAGATGCGGCGGCCATTTCAGCTCGTGCATGCGCAGTAGCTTAGACGGAGTGGCAGCCATTAGACACATAGCTCCGCAAGGAAACTGCAACTCCCATGAGCCTCTGAGAGTAGGGACACATGATGCGAACCAGCCAACAGCGCAGCGGGATTCCCCTGCTTAGGAAAATATACATTTGGCACGCTCAGCAGGACCACACCAAGCGGAGCCAGGATAGAGAAGGGAAAGGTAGGGTCTGAGTGTCAGTGGCACTCAGACTAGGCCAGATACCACCTTAGGTCCCAGATAGGCCCCACTCAAGTGAGCTTGTGGTTGCTTCAGGGAAGGCTCCAGATAGGGACGCTTCCCCATTTACTGAGTAGTGTCAGGGACACAGAGGAAGACGCCGCGTGGTGATTGCGGCCTGTAGTCTGGGACCAGACCATCTTCATTATGAGACTCTGAAAGGTGACACCTTCCTACCGGAGCTCACCCCATGCAGATGCGGATGACTGCATCACTGGATCAAGCAGATCCCTGCTGCTAAGTCGGCTGCACCGTGTACTGGAGTACCCAGCAGGTACCTCAACTAAGTGCACCAACATTCCACAAGATAGCGCTATCTCCTACACTTTGGGTGGGCCTTGACATTGGGAAAAAGACATCAGGGTATTGATGCCTGGCACCCAATGTACTTTGGGACACTTACTGGTGGTTATTATACTGTGTGGTACAGGGTACTATTATTAGTGTGTACAGTAAAGGTTGATATATATATATATATATATATGTATACACACACGTGTGTGTGTGCGCATTACTGGTATTGTTCCTGGGAGTGGCTTATCCTGCTGCGTAAGGATCTCTATCAGGTGGAGGCGCTGCACCGAGACAGACACAGTCACCAAGTGGAGGAGTCTTAGGCCTTCTGTGAGCCAACAGGTAACGGCATTACCGGTAGCCCCTTTAGTTGTGGGGGAACCAGGGCAACATAGCCTACTGGCCACAACCCTTCGGGCAAATGGGAGAGGTTCCGGGGAACATCCTTGAGAACTGCACCAGGGTTAAGTACTATTGATAAAGAACCTTATATGCGTTTACTTTTTTTTTGTTGCAAATTCTTTTTATTGGAAATTGTGCAGACTTATACATGAAATACATTCTTTTCATGCATGATACAGTGGGTTTCTTATACATGTGTCTCTTTCGTACAATATTCGTTTTGAAAAAATTCCTTTTTATCTTTACTGTAGTAACACTTTAACCTTTAACTGAACTTGTGAACATTTTAACTGTACAATGTCAACCAATTATCTCACTTTAACCTCTACTTCTACCCTCTTGGTAGTAAACTCCAGCTCTTGCTTCGGCTGTTTTAGGCCTCTGTCAGTCTGACTAACATATTTATATAAGAAACTCTTCAATCTCATAGTTGTATAATTATACCCTCTTCGCCACTCCTGTACACACCTTTCCCATCCGTCTGATGCCTTAAACAGTTTATTCCCCTAGTCTTATGGTCCCATCAGTAGTCCTGTTATGTCCCTTCCCACCCCCAGGTCCTTGGCTGCTGAAATAGTGTACCTGTAGTGTTTAGAGTCTTATTGGGGGATTCCTTGTTAGTGTGCTTGTTTCATAACATGTTGTGTGTTGAAAGTTTTCTTGGATTTGTGCCTTTGTCTCATCTGACTGTGCGGCAAAGAAGCTTTCCCAGATTTGGAAGAATCGTTACGATTTATTTTCTTTGTCCGTCATTGCTTCCACCAAGTCTAATGTAAATATACCAAACATTTTTTTCTCTCCACAGCTGCAGAGATGGGGGAGTGTTATGTATCCATTGTTGTAAGATCATTTTCCTTGCGGCCATAGCTATGATTTGTTTGAGTTTCCTGTTATCAGTTTGGTCCCCTCTTGCCCCTTCAGCGTTTAGGTTTATAGTATTAAAAATCGCATATTCGGGATTTATAAGGATTGTTATATTTAGAGAATCTTTGCAGTACTCGCCTATTCTTGACCAGAACTCGTAGACCACTGGGCAGTTCCATAGGCCGTGTATAATATCTGCCTCTGTGGCGGCGCACTTTGTACATCTACTGTCCTGTGATCATTTTGCTTTGTATATAAATTTGTAGGATAAATATGTCCTATGTAGAATGTTATAGTGCATTTCCTGGTATACTGTGATGGGATGATTTTTAACGATTCCCCGAACTGTCTCATGATACTTAGTCTCAATACTTAGGTTTGGGCAGTCTATTAACCAAGCTCCAATTCATCATGTGTTATCATCAAAATGTAATGTTTTCTTCAGACATTGATAAAATTTAGATATTGAAATTTTCCTATATTTTGCCATGTGGAAAAGAGCGTCAAGTTGGTTGTCTCTATCTGCTGTTGATAAATTGTTTAGTGAGGTCAGCGCGTAGTGCCTGCCTTGTAAATATGCAAAGAATTGTGTGTTAGGTAGCGCATAGTTATCTTCCAGTTCCTGGAATGAGTAAATTGTGTGATTTAGTTTATGCCGGAGCTGCCCTATACCAAGGATTCCCATCTTTTACTAGTCTAAAAAAGGGTAATTCGCTTTCCCGTCCTGAAACTGCAGGTGTTTAGTAAGCGGTAGGAATAGCAACTTGTTTCTTTGTAGAGAGAGCGTTTTCCTAGCTCTGTACTACGCTTTATATGTGCTAAATAGTAACGGGTTTTCTTTTATAGCTCTTGGGACATCCAGGGAAGGCCTAACAAATATGCCAAGTTTATATCTGGGCACAGTTGTTGATCGATTTCATATGTTGTGAAATAGTTTGTATGGTTTATCCAGTCTCCCGCATATCTCAAGAGAGTGGCCAAATTGTACATTTTAAGTAAGGGTAGGTTTACACCTCCGTTTCTTTTATGTTGCTGTAGTTTTGCCATACTAATTGTAGGCTTTTTGTTTTTCCATATAAAAATTTGAAATGCTTTGTTTAGAGCTTTTTCGTCTTTATCTCTTATTATAATTGGCAGCATCTGTAGTATATATAGGATTTTTGGGAAGATTGTCGTCTTCACCATGTGGCATCTCCCCAGAAATGTTACGCTTAAGTTCTGCCATTTTCGAAGCGTTTGTGTGATGTTATCTATCAATGGCCTGACATTAATATTATATAATTGATGGATATCACTCGGGATGAGTACCCCAAGGAATGTAATTTGATTTTTTGGCCCATTTAAATGAGAAGGGGCCCTACCACTATCTTTTTATTGTAATCTAGAGCTAGTGCCTCTGATTTTTCGTAGTTTATGGTTATGCCTGAGATTTTGCCGTATATTTGTATTGCCTCTATGATTGCGGGTATTGCCTTTTGAGGGTTTGAAATGAAAAGGAGCAT
Organism: Ascaphus truei; assembly: GCA_036426205.1. Taxonomy (NCBI): domain Eukaryota; kingdom Metazoa; phylum Chordata; class Amphibia; order Anura; family Ascaphidae; genus Ascaphus; species Ascaphus truei. The sequence continues at coordinate 123,402,340 of CM071571.1, forward strand.
ATCGTCTGCAAATGCTGCGATTTTTAGTTCTTTGTCACCTATTTGAATACCCTTAAATTCCTCCATTTTTTTTAGGTGTCGAATTAGGGGTTCCAGAGCTATATCAAATAGCATTGGGAATAGGGGACAGCCCTGCCTTGTTCCCCGTTGTAACGTGAAAGGTTCAAAGTTCAGTGCATTAGGTGTGATATAGGTTTTGGGGGAGTTGTATATTGTTTGAATTAATGTTGCACACAAAAATTATCCAAAGGGATAAAGAAGATTCCTCTTATTGCACTCAATATTATATTATTTTAACAGATATAGGACAAAATTGTCCTAGAAAAACAAGTGTGCTATTGTTGCCTTAAGGGCTATCAGATCTGCTTGTTTTGCTAGGACAATTTTGTCCTATATCTGTTAAAATAATATAATATTGAGTGCAATAAAAGGAATCTTCTTTACCTTTGGATAATTTTTGTGTGCTTCCAATTTATCCTCATGCACCTTATTATTACTACATATACACTTTCATTAAATAATATATCAGCATGAGCGGTTCTAAAACAATTTTTTGGATTAATGTTGTAAAGTTTCCCCCAAAGTTTTGTGCCTGGAGAGTCCTGGTGATATGTGCCCATGTAATTTTGTCGAATGCCTTTTCGGCGTCTAGATTTACTATTATGTTGTTGGCTTTGGACTGTCCTGTTGTCAACAAATCTCCAATTATATAATGGAAGTCAATGGGAAAATAGGGTTTGATCTACAGAATTTTGCTTTGCGGACATGTTTTCAGTAATGTATCTGTTCAGTATATCATATATCTGTTCCTCTACTTAAGAAATTCCATGCTTCAACATTTTTTAAGCATTTATACAATCTGCACTGTGGTTTTTTTTTTTTTGTCACCATGGCTTTTTTTCCCAACTTATTTTTTATTGAAACTTTTGATGGGGTACAGAAAAAAAAGGGAGGACCAGGGACAAAGTAATTATGCAATATGATACACCAGCAACATTTAGATGTACATACATTCAAGACAATCACCTTAGCGTTTTAGAGTTGTCAACCTTTGGGGGTTGAATTTGGCCCACAGAAGCATGTTGAAGTGTTCTGCTCTACACTATAATATAATCAATTTTATACTAATGTACAAAGGTGATTGTCACTACAGTACATAAATAAAAATATGCATGCACACATAGATGCCTAAGAGTTAAGATAGATTCCTAAGAGAGTGACAGTAGACCAACAAATTCAGAGGACATGAATATGGTCAGTTGTGTGAAAAGGTCAAGATGTAAGTTTAAAGTGGGGTTGAAAGTTTGTAAGTTTGATACCATAGTCAAGTTTGTGGGAAATTCTTCCACTTCCTCATGACCTCACTGAGTGCAGCTATCTTGATTATAATGGTATTAGAGGGTGTAAGAGACAGAAAGTCAAGACTCTTTCAGGTGAGACATTCCATGTACAGTATACTGTATGAAAGCTTTACAGATTACATTTAGAAGTGGGAAAACTAACTTACCCACTCAAGATACTGACATAAATACATTGGTCTTCAACAAATCATCCACCTAGCAGAACAAAGGACCACCTTACATGCCTCCCTATAGGTTAGAATGGTCTAAAACAGACACAAAACACTTCTTCCTAAGTGACTGCAATAGCAAATAGAAATATTATACATATTTTGCTGGTTTAAAAGATAACATTGATCTACATCAACATAGCAGGTTTCACACAACACTTCGTAACTTTTAGATTTATGTTATCTGTTCCATCCAATTGTATGCTCTAATATCATACTTTCATCTATCTATTCACTTCTCACGCTCTGAGATCTGCTTCCTCAGCTTGTGTCGACCTTGGTGATTTGCTGAATCTAACAATACAATTTTTCTTGCTGCGTATGTGAGAAATGCCTACTATCTGATTTTGGCAGATTAAAATCTGTCTGTTTGTCATAAAAAGGAATAAGGGAGACAAAGTGGAGTCATGGTAGTTATTAGTAATATAATAGTTTCTGACATTTATTACAACCCATATATATCTATTGTGACAGAGTATAGACTCTGTATATATTAGTAGGAGGTTGCATTATGCCTTCTTTCCAGTATGCGACGAGTTAACTCCACTAGTTAGACAGGTCACAGTTTATCCTAATTAAGTGATCTCACCTGCTTTTAAAAAGGGGAAGAGGAAATGCCTCTGGGGCGGCAGTCTCTCCCAGGCACTGAGAGAAGACAGAGGAGAGCTGACAGACAGACACAGGCTGCTCATACTTATGCTGTCCCGAATGGAATAAAGCTCCCAGGTAAAGAGCCAAGTGGTATTGCCAAATACTGTTGGTCTGGTCTAGTTTAGTTAACCAGCAGGGGAGATAGGCTTAACTTTGTTTAGTTAGTTTCCCTAAAGGGGATAGGCTTTTGTTTATGTTTTGTTTTACTTAAAGGGACAGAGCACCTATTGTTTTGTTATATTTTTGGACAAATAAAACCACCAGCATATTATTTCACTAGAAGAACTGTGTTGCCTCCTCACTAACCACAGTCATCCTGCCACACTATATATATATAACATACATACTAAAAATCAGGAACTGAGGCACATTAGAAACATCATGCACAGAGGAACTTGGCTTGTTGTGGGTGCACGTAGAATGGTCGATGATCACGCGAGACCAGGAACATGTACAGTACATGTAAAAAGAAAAGTTGTCAACAGCACTCCACTATAAAAATTTAGAAACAATTGGGCGACGTCTCGGGCACAAAAAGCCCTTTGTCAAGCTTGACCCGTGCCAAGATCTTCCTTCACTCGTCTTCTGTTGATTTCCTTGCAGGTGGGTTTTCCATCGGCCTCTCTGCTTCCCAGCAGGCTGCGTCTCCTCTCCTGCTCTAGATGTGCACGAGCGCACGTGACCAGGCTCCGGCGACGGCATGAGGTATTAGCTCTGCTCTCAGACAACTATGGTGGCTGTGAGCGCCCAAAACACATCAGACGCGTTTCGGCAATGCCTTCCACAGTGAGGGAAGATCTGCCTAACAAAGACAACAGGAGCTGGCAAGCTGTGCACCAATGCACTGCTGTAAAGCTCGTTTGTGAGTGTTCCTACTTTTATCTTTTCCTGTAATAAACATTATTATGCCATGTCTCTCTCTCTTTTCTTTAAGTGGAACAAGTGTGAAGATATACACCTATCATCTGGATCAAGTTAACCTGTGGATACTTTCTCCAAAGTGGACTTAATTTGCAGGACATTTTCACTTGGACATTTGTTTATGTAAGTGCACTTTTCAGAGATTGGATATATTTTGCACTGTATATAGGATAGTTGTGTATTGTATTGTATGTCTTTATTTATATAGCGCCATTAATGTACATAGCGCTTCACAGTAGTAATACACATGGTAATCAAATAAATAACAGATAATATAAATAACAGATCATGGGAATAAGTGCTTTAGATATAAAAGTAACATTAAGGAAGAGGAGTCCCTGCCCCGAGGAGCTTACAGTCTAATTGGTAGGTAGGGAGAACGTACAGAGACAGTAGGAGGGAGTTCTGGTAAGTGCGTCTGCAGGGGCCAAGCTTTATGTATCATGTGTTCAGAATATCCACAGTGCTATTCATATGCTTCTTTAAGCAAGTGTGCCTTAAGGTGGGTCTTAAAGGTGGATAGAGAGGGTGCTAGTCGGGTATTGAGGGGAAGGGCATTCCAGAGGTTTGGGGCATTCAGTGAAAAAGGTTTAAGGTGGGAGGGGGCTTTAGATACAAAGGGGGTAGAAAGAAGACATCCTTGAGAAGAACGCAAGAGTCTGGATGGTGCATAACGAGAAATTAGGGCTGAGATGTAAGGAGGGGCAGAAGAGTGTAAAGCTTTAAAAGTGAGGAGAAGAATGGAGTGTGAGATGTGGGATTTCATCGGAAGCCAGGAGTGGGATTTAATGAGGGGAGATGCTGAGACAGATCTAGGAAAGAGTAGCGTGACTCTGGCAGCAGTGTTTAGGATAGATTGTAGGGGAGACAGGTGAGAGGCAGGAAGGCCGGAGAGCAGGACGTTACAGTAGTCAAGACGGGAGAGAATGAGGGCCTGAGTCAGAGTTTTAGCAGTCGAGCAACAGAGGAAAGGGCGTATCTTTGTTATATTGCGGAGGAAAAAGCGACAGGTTTTAGAAATGTTTTGAATGTGAGGGCCGAATGTGAGAGAGGAGTCGAGTGTGACCCCTAGGCAGTGTGCTTGGGCTACTGGGTGAATGATCGTAGTTCCAACAGTAATGTGGAAGGAGGTAGTAGGGCCAGGTTTGGGAGGAAGTATGAGGAGCTCTGTTTTAGCCATGTTGAGTTTAAGGCGGCAGAGGGCCATCCAGGATGATATAGCAGAGAGACATTCAGAAACTTTGGTTTGTACAGCAGGTGTAAGGTCGGGTGTTGAAAAGTATATTTGTGTGTCGTCAGCATAGAGGTGATAATTAAACCCAAAAGATGTTATTAGGTCACCTAGAGAGAGTGTGTACAGAGAAAAGAGAAGAGGTCCCAGGATAGAGCCCTGGGGTACCCCCACAGAGAGATCAATAGAGGAGGAGGTGTTAGCAGAAGAAACACTGAAAGTACGATGGGAGAGGTAGGATGAGATCCAGGATAGAGCTTTGTTCCGAATACCAAGAGTATGGAGAATGTGAAGGAGAAGAGGGTGGTCCACGGTGTCAAATGCTGCAGAGAGGTCGAGTAATATGAGCAGAGTGTAATGACCTCTGTCTTTGGCAGCATGGAGGTCATCAGTTATTTTAGTGAGGGCTGTTTCCGTGGAGTGAGCAGTGCGGAAGTCAGATTGTAGAGGGTCTATGAGAGAATAGGTGTTGAGAAAATGGAGCAAGCGAGAGAATACAAGACGTTCAAGGAGTTTAGAGGCATAAGGCAGGAGGGAGACAGGTCGATAGTTAGAAAGACAGGTAGGGTCAAGCTTGCTGTTTTTGAGTAATGGTATGACTGTTGCATGTTTGAAGGAGGATGGAAAGGTTCCAGAGCAGAGGGAGGAGTTCAAAATGTGTGTAAGCGTAGGGATTATAGTAGGAGCAAGAGGTTTTAGGAGATGGGAGGGTATGGGGTCAAGAGGGCAAGTGGTAGAGGGAGAAGAGGCGATCAACAGCGACACAGTTGTGTTTTATAGGTTTAAACACATAGGGCCTCATGCAGAGAGCAGCGCTAATTATAATTGGAGAGGGGAATAAAATTTACCTTTATTGGAGAGTTTTTTTCTCCATATGCAGAAAGGGCATAAAACTGCATTTACAATCCTTTCTGCATATGGAGAGTTTCAACCAGCGCTATGAGCGCTGTTGAAACTAGTGGGGAAAAAATCGATTTTTTTTTTTCCCCTCCACCGGTTGCGGAGCGCCAGCTGCTTGGTGGAGAGGAAAAATGTTGAAAATCGCGCCATTTTTTTGGCGCGAACAGCCACTAGATGGCGTTCGCGGCTCTCTGCATACGGCAGAAAAAAACACTGGAGAGATTAGGATCTCTCCAGCCGCGCGGCGAATTTCAAGAAAAAAAAAAAATGGCGCTTTTTTTAAAACGTGCCTTTTTCTGCTGCTTTCAGCTCGATTTTCGCCGGAAAATGGCGAGATTGCTATTAGCGCTGTTCTCTGCATAGGCCCCATAGTGTTTTTGCACATTAGGGCACATAATTAACCCAAGCGCTGGTATTCCTTTTTCCTCTATATATTACTTTTTGGGAGGATTTGAATCACCCCCCCCCCCCCAATCCAGCAGCAGAATATTTAGTCACTGTTTGTATTTAGAAGTTGGTGCTGTGTTTTCTTTATTCACAGATACTGATGTCAGAAGGGATATAAGATAGGGGGAAGGGTCTGGAAGTCATGTTCCCGGAAGACGAGGAGAGGAGCCTCAGGAAGAGTAGATAGGGATGATCATAAAGTAATAGCATAGACCAGGACCCCCTGCTTTATTATGTTGAAGATAGGGATAGTGCCCCTTTAAAATAAAAGGCTAATGGCATCCAAAATATCGAACAGATAGGGAAAATAGCAACCTACCCCAGGCCCTAGTCCAAGGCCTGCCAGTGATAGTCGCTTATCAAGTGGCGGCCCCGCCCTGGGGGTGACCCTACCGCAACTAGTGGAGGCCATAACTATATCTTCACAGTCGCCGAATTACAGAAAGTTCAAGGCCATCTCCGGGATAGTGCCCACAGCTCTAGGAGAAGAAGGGTTCGAGACCTCGAGGGATCACGCTCTCCAAGTGATAGATGAGTGGTCGTGCTCGGAAGTCGTCAAGAGACAGAGGCTGGTCGAATGCCTCTGGCCCCCGGCCGCCCAACTGGTACGGATGCACTGGGACACCGAACGAGACGTTACCGTTCATGAGTTAGTGGAACTCTTAACTCAATCTTACACCAGCAAGGCTCTCCGCCAAAAGGAGGGAGAAGAATTGTCCACATTCGTCCGCAGGCTTCAACTATCCATCAATGCTGACTAACCATGTGTGCATAGCAGCTGATAATCAGATATTTAAGTTTTGGATAGAAAATGTTTTAAACTCTTTTATTGCGGATATCTCTTGTATATGTTTGAAATTAATTAAGTACAGGATAGTACCAAGGCTGGTACCATGCCCTCCAGAGGAAACAAAATTGCATCTTAAATCTCCTGCATGTCAGCTGTGATTTGATTGCTGTTTGGGTTGGTTTTATTTTATAATCTTCTGTTAAGAGAAAATACGAGAGAGCATGTAAGAAGTCAGTTCTCATAGATCTGTCAGATAACCTAAAGACTTAGAGTCAAAATTATTGTATGGCTTTCCATGTCATTGAGGTAAGGCTACGCTTATAGTGACGGCGACGCGACGTCAGGCTGCAGTCGCTGGAAAAATCAACTAGAGATGACTTCCAGCGATCGCGACCAAACCGTCGCTCCGTCTCGACTCGCGCTTACTATAAGCGCACGCGACGGTAGCAATGCATTTGTTTTGACAAGCGCACGCTGTCGCCGGCACTGTAAACGCAGACTTAGCATATGTTTTCTTTTATATGAGACTTTGTTTCAATGTATATGTCAATTTACAATAAAGGATAGTTTAAAAAAATTAAAAATAAATCTCCTGCATCACCTGTTTCTTTTTGGTTACTTTAACCCCTTAAGTGACCTAATGATGTATGGTGTCCGTCAAGAAAAGTGCCACCCGTCCCCATTGGCCCTTATGACATACACTGTACTTCATTGATCTCTGCTCATTTTTAGGGGCTGTACGCAAACAGAGCTCCATCCCGTACCACACTGACTGGGTACAGGGCACATCACATCCGGACGGAATAGCGTGATGTTTAAGACCGCGCTTATAGTGCTTGCGACGCGACCGATGACGTCACCCGTTGCGAAAGTTTATATCTAAAGTTTGGCGACATCGCTGGCTACAAGGCCGGTGACATCAGAAAAGGGGGAGGGCAAAGGGACGCAGAAGCTCCTGATTGACCGCAAGGGGAGACCGTCTTCTCAAAAATAAAATATCAGTGACTACCAGATTTTTGGTAGCACTGTCGCTCCGTTGCTTTGTCGTCGTCGCGTGCACTATAAGTGCTGACGACAATGCATTTGTTTTGACGCGACGGTCGCATCGCCGGCACTATAAGCACAGCCTAAGGCCTTGTCCAAGGTGGCGCTGGGCGGGCAGCGCGCTCACGCTGGCTGCAATTAAACAGATTGCTGCAATGTGTGTGGCCAGCGTGAGCGAGCGCCTGCGCATGCTCGGCGCTTAGCTGCTTGAAGAGCAAACAAATTTGTATCTGCCGCTCGCTAGTGCTTCACGTGAGCGGTTCGCCCAATGAGGGCGATCCAGCTCTGTGACATCATGGCCGCGCCCCCAAAATCGCCTCCCCCCCCGCTCGCACCTAGCTGGCCACAAATCACCTGGCCGAGTAGGAGCGCGTGACGTCATCGTGCATGAGCGCCAGCTCCCTGCCTGGCCGCAGCCTTTGGCGGCGCTTATAGTGCCGGCAACGCCGACATCACGCTATGGTCGATGGAAAAATCAAATTCAAGTGACTTCCAGCTATCGCGACCAATCAGTCGCGCCGCTCCTACTATAAGCGCACACGACAGCTTCAATACATTTGTTTTCAAACGACATTGCGTCGCTGTCACTATAAGCGCAGCCTAAGAAGTGCGGTCACATGATGCGTCAGTGCCGGACGGTCCGTGGTAACAGAGGTGGCACGACCCTCCAGAAGTGAAAGGGTTAGCTTGCCACTATCCTTAGGCTGCGGTCCAAGTACGTTCTGTAGCACGCGCGCCCGGCGGGGGGTGGGGGCGTCGCGTGCACAGCGCTTCACCAGGGATCACGGTCATGGGAGAGAGGGAGAGTTTGCGACAGGAGGGGGCGTGGCAGGGTTTTTGCGGGGGCTTGGCCATGACCTCACACGGCAGGTTCTTCCTCATTGGCTGAACCGCAGGCGGGAGCGTAGCCACGCCTCCATCTCAAGTTCCACATACTTTTTTTTGTATGTGTGAAAACTTGCAGTACAGCGCGGCTGCTACATGCGCGCCGACACATGTACTGGGCCCGGATATATTGGGGGGGCGGTGCTTGTGCGTAGAACGCACTGGGACTGCGGCCTTAGTTTACTTTTGTCTTAGGCTAAGCTGGACTTCGGAAAAAAGATGAGGAGTACAAAGTGATTGTACTCCAAAGAAAATTCACTTTAATGCACACTACCAATTAGTTTAAAATATAACTTTTAAATAAAGTTAGCAGCAGGGATGGCGTATTCCCTGCTGCTAACTTTATTTATTAATCTATTGGGCTAACTAGTGAAGTGGTGGGCTTGTTTGCTCACCCTGGCTGTTTGCACCTGTTGTAGCCTCCAACACTTCATTTTCAATTGTATATTGGAGTATTCACATACGAGAGGTGATCTTGGTGCATGTTTACTTTATTTAATTTATTTTTATCCTTTATTACACATTTTTTTTCGGTAATATATGTTTTAAGTATATAGCATTAAAAGTTATATTTTAAACTAATTGGTAGTGTGCATTTAAGTGAATTTTCTTTGGAGTACAATCACTTTGTACTCCTCATCTATTTTCTGATTCACTTCAGATCACAGTTGCACCTACTTTCATTTATAATTATCGATTACAATTGTTGATCATTATTTTTCACACCACAATTAGTACGGTTTAGTCGATCACTTCCTACCCCTCCTCTCTTGTTAAGCTGGACTTCCCCTCTAAAAGTCAGGTTAACCCTATTACACAATAGTGATCTCCACAGACCCTCTTTACCCTGAATGCTGTGCAATCTCATCCCAATGAGAGGCCTGAGAACACTGAATGGGACGTTACCGCGAGCGCTGGGAGAACTGTCCTTTGCGGGCAGTTTGACAGCCCACCAATGAACGGTTGAGCCGTCATCACGCGCGGCGTTTCGAATGGCTCACAGCTCTCCCTCCTCTCAGCCATACCTCTCCTAGCTGTTGTGGGCGGAAGCGCTTCGGCGGTTTGCCTCGACCTGCTCAAGCGCGTCACTTCCGCTGTGAGTGGCGGGAATTATTGGCAGCCTGGCACGGTGCGGTGGGCAGGATGAGGTCGCGGTCTCGCGGACGGGGCGCGAGGCGGAGGTTGGCGGCTTGGGAGGTGCTGAGGGGCCGCCTGCTGCCCGTGAAGGACGGCGTGTTGGGCGAGGCCGACGATGAAGACGAAGAGTACGAGAGGGACGCGGACCCGCAGTTCCTGGACGCCCAGGAGATTGACGGAGGGGGAGTGATAGTGAAATCCTGCAGGCTGCGGAGCACGGAAGGTGAGGATTGGATTGGCTGCTTCATATAGCTCCACTTCACTCAGCACTTCCTTACTACTGGTGGCTGGCTTAACCGCTGAGTTTGGCCATGCTGAGTACCCCATAGTTTGGACAGTAGTATTAAACCCTCCAAGCGTTGCAGTCCCCTCAGTGGCAGCAGAAGGGTTAAATTAGGGCATGTGCCCTTTTTTTAAATGGCTGCGGGGCATCTGAAAATCTCCCAGACTTCTAATCACCGGAAGCTCACAGCTCTTAGTTGCTGGTGGGTTGGTGCTTGTCTTTGCTATCAGATGCGCCCAATGCCATGCTGATCCATCTGGGAGTGCAAGGGGTAGCAATATCCTATTTGGAAAAAAAAATAATCAGTTCTGTACAACTAGAGAATACTTGTAACATTGAAAAATATCGATTTTGTGAAAAAAATGTTAGTGGGGGTATTGTGGTACCTGGGTGTGCAGGGGTGTGCTCGTGCATTGTGTGTTTGTTGGTTGACTGTGTTGCGGCGGGCCCCCGGGCCCCCGGGTTTGGCCTGGTCTGTGGCTGGTCCCGGGGCCCCCCGGGCCTGGCCCTTCGCCCCGCGCCGGTTCCCCCCTACCGGTCCGGGGGTCCGCCCGCCCCGGCGCCGGGCTCCCCCCGCCGCCTAGTTGTGTGTTCTGGGGCGTTTGCGCTCCATCCCACCGGGTGCCTTGGGGCCGCCCCCCCGGCCTTTCGTTTGCCATCGGGACCCCCCCTGTGGTGGAGGTGGGCCGGCCCCCCCCCGGCCGGGCCACGGCGGGGGTCGGTCGCGCCCCCCTGGCCTTATTGTGGATGCCCTTAAGGTGGGGGGTTTGCGACACTGGGACATGGAGCCTTGGACGGCTGGGCAGGTGCGTCAGGGTCTAGGTGTAGAGTGTGCGATGGGGTCCTCACGCGATCCCCGACATTTAAATGCCTTGGGGAAGAGCGTGGGGCCTCTGCAACTCCGCACCCGCCCCCCCAGAAAAATCTTGCGTGACCCCTGCTTTGTGCACCCCTGTTCTAATGTAACAGGCATTTTTGTTTCTATAGCAACCATTTACAAAGTCACATCCCCTTCCACTTGTGATACAGGCTTTGGCTCTTGAGAAAAAACAAAAAGACAGGGCGCACAACGCACATAGTGAAGCACAATTAAAAAGATAGTTTTACTAAAAAAAATTAAAGTTTCTGCGTACATCAATGAAATTATAAAAAAGCAGTGGGTTAGTGGGATTACCACACGGAGGGCTGGAGTCACAGCTATCCACTGGAACGGATGTGAAGCACAGGATACCGTCAAACGACATCCAAGACAGCAGCTTCCGTGAGACCTTAGGTCAGGGTAACCAGATGTTGGGGACCGGCGAAGAGTCCCGTGTAAAAGTCCCGTTGTAAGGCTCAGAAACCTCTGTAAATCCCGCAGCTGCAGAGCACCAACAGCACGCCGCTCAGACCCGTAGTGCGCCTGCTGATGACGTCACAAGGATCTCCTCGCGTGAAGCATAGAGGGGAAAGCACATCGGCGCACGGCACACAGGGCAGCAGTAGTAATCACCTGTAGCGACAAGCGGTGATGCAGAGGACAGGGAGGCAAAGACCAAGAGTGAACTTGGCTACAGTAAGGGTCAGACAGATGAACAAGCCAACCTTCCAACGCGTTTCGTAACACACGGTTACTTCAGGGAATATATATATGTGTGTGTGTATGTATGTATGTATATATATGTATGTATGTATGTATGTATATGTGTGTGTAATATATATATATATATATATATATATATATATATATATATATATTGTGTGTGTCAGCTTGAACTGCAGCTTTAATATCCTGAAAATGATGCTGTGATTCTTATTTGTTTTATTTATAAAAATGTTACACCTCTCGTTTTCGAGAACTGTATGACAATACATGGTTATATTAAATGAACTGAGGTTATACATTGCATTTAAGTGATTCAGGTTAATATCTCAACCAGTGGTCGAAGCGGCTTAACAAAGTTGTGGTACGGTCACATTTGGGTCAATTTTAGAATGATTTCATACAATATGCTTAGAAGGGGAGAGATGTGCCCTAAAACAAATCTTCGAAGAAGAATAAGAGCAATTCCTTAAAAATGCATGCTATGTCCACACAAGTGACATTTTCACTTTAGTGATTTACGTTTGTTTAAAGCTGCAAACCAAGCAATATCCTACATGTTTCTTTTTTTAAATAAATCAGTCCTGTACTATGAGAAAATACTTGTAGCATTTTTTTAAAACAACTCTGAATTACATTTTTAATATATTACAATGTAACAAGCATTTTCGTTTTCTATAGCAACCATTTACAAAGGCATATCCCCTTCCCATCTAGGAGAACAGATCGATTGGCAATTTAGTAATTGCTTGTCATTGTGTGGATCCCCATATTAAAGAGCGAGGTGGGGGGGGGGGAGGGGGTGGGGTGTCAGTTTGGACTGCTGCTTTAAGAAAGCCAATTGCATTTATTTTCATAAAAACTATTTGTAAGAGGGTTATGGGCAGCCATGACTTGCAGGATACTTGTCCCAGAATCACCTATTTTCAGGGTGCTGTGGGTGACATGGCCTAATAGTTTTTGCCAGATTATTGGCTTTGGTGTATGGCAGCATAAAAAAGCTTTGTTTATAGTTGCTCAATGTTTATTTTGATTTTTTTTTTAAAGTTATAATTGCAGATGAGCTCTTCTGTCAACATCGAGTGACTGGAGTGTTCCCGTTGGTGGATCCCTGGTGGTGTGTACGTGTGGAGGTGGAGCGCGTTGGCACGCGGATCTTCACGCGGGGTTACCCATCATACTCCCTTCAGGAGGACCTGTCTGGAGAGAAGGCAGCAATCCTCTCTCTGTTCCTTACAGCATGCGGAGTTGATTCTCCTTCCAAGCAAGTGTTTATTGACTGGCTTCCTAACGGAGCTCAAGTGACATTCCGAAATCTGAAAGAGATGGTACAAGACTTTAAAATTGACAATCCGGATGCATTTGATATCATGGGATACTTAGATAATTCAGGTAGTTTAATTTTTGCTACTTTTTTTTCTTTCTTTGTAAATATGTGTACTGAAGGGGTAGGGGAGATATTCCCTCGCAACAGATCTAATAACCAATATGTGGTATGTTGATGCTACAATTTGGGGTGGATAATGATGACGAACTCAAGAAGAAAGAACCCCTATGAACGAGAGCACTCAAAGGATTACTATTGGCTCAGAAATGGCCTCGATACAAGGACTAGGTATCAGGACTAGGTTATCAGGTGTCCCTCAGGGAGGGATAAAGTGATGCCCAGTATGATTTGATGTGTGAATTCAAAATAACTTTTGTGAGCTATGCTCAATAAATAAAATGAGCTGTGGACACAAGGTAATGAGTCTTGGTACTGTTTGCTTCCTTCAGTCGCCGGCTTCCGCGCAGAGACAAGGTATTTACCTACTATCATTCAGCCGAGTCCATTTTAGACATTGAATCGACTGAGAGTCTGAAGCTTATCTACCGCTCGTTTGTTTTGAATTGAATCAGTGAATCCAAGATTGGTGGTACACTAGTCACACTCTGCTAACGTGGACTAATCTTATCTTCGTTACGATAGCTCAGGGCATGCTTCAGGGGTTCATAAGTCACCTCAGCATTATAGCTTGATATACTAATCCCGATAATTATCAGGGCTTTTTACTTACCTGATCGGAGAACCTGGATACTTGCTCACACACCGAGCTTCGTTAGCACTTACTATAGTGCTACAAGTTTTTCATACTCTCTCTGCAGTGTGTTCTTTCTTTTTAATTCACCAGTTTATTATGGCTTTGGTTAAAATTCACTATAGAACAAACTACCAAGACTCATTACCTAGTGTCCACAGCTCATTTTATTTATTGAGCATAGCTCACAATAAACGTTATTTTAATTCACACATCAAATCATACTAAGCATCACTTTATCCCTCCCTGAGGGACACCTGTTACCTACCTAGTCCTTGTATCGAGGCCGTTTCTGAGCCAATAATAATCCTTTGAGTGCTCTCGTTCATGGGGTTATTTCTTCATTAGTTCGCTAAATATAATGTGTACTTGCCTAGTGGACAAATCTACTTGTCATTAGGGAATCGGGGGGGGGGGGGGTCCCTGGAGGTTGGGGGGCCACAAATCAACCCCTGGGTCAAGCAAGCATAAATAAATAAAACCGTTAGCAGCAGAAACTGCTCCTTTTTAAGGCCTTGAAAATGGTTAATACAAATATAGATGGTTTGAAATTGAATTTGGAAAGTAGAGGCACTACCTAAATGCAACAGGTTATTGAAATTACAAAGCGTAGGTTAAAAATAATACTGAACAAGATCATTAAACTGCAATCTGGGATTATTGATATCAGACCAACCTCCTTTGTAGTTGTCTGTGAGCTCGGTGATGTTTATGTGTAATTGTGTTGATTATCATTGATTATAGATACTGGCCGTCTTGTTATGCAAGCTCTGCAGTTACCTCTCGTACTGAAATACCTGCCTAAACTTTTACCACGTTATGTGAAAAGCCTCCTAATGCCGGACAGGACAAGGGCCAGGAAGGGACGTCATGACCGCAGGAACATTTCGACACCTATCACTTTGGCACGTATTGAGCACATATTAGATTCTGAGCCCTGGAAACTTGGATTTGGTTCAGTAAGTAACACAGATATTTATTTTTCCTTCTAGCTTTATTAAAAGGATATTTCTACAGTAACAATTTCATCATACAAGGTTGATGGTGGTTAATTTGTGCCGAGAACACACACTGCATGGTCATGTTGAATTATTTTATATAATAGAAGTAGAACTCGTGAAACATTAAAGAAGTGTTTACAGTCAATAGTATGAGTGAGTGAGGTGTTATAATTAAAGTGAAGAAATTGTAAAGTACCTAATTAGAAGTAAAGGTATTCGCCTGTATTATGGCCCAAGTAAACTATGGAAATTACATGAACAGACTGCCGAGCAGCTGTCTAAAAAGTCAGTGGTAACTTATTAATAATAGACCTTCTGACAGTTGCAAACAGATGACTCTAATGCAGGGGTTCCCAACCTTTTTTACACTGTGAACCCCCTGCTAGAAAATAATTGTTCTCCACACCCTTAATTAGTCCTATTGCCTGCTCGCCAAAATATTGCTATCCTTATGCTTGATCCTGGTCTGTATAGTGTCCTGAGTTTTTATGGCGGAACCGCGCGCCTAGTAAGTTCCCAAACCGCACCTCTATGCGGCAGTGCAGATGTTAAACATGTCAATCACGCCAGCAGCTTCCAAAGGGATGCCCCAGAATGCTTTGCAGTGGCTGATGCAATGCACCGTGGGGTGCCAATTTGGAAGCTCCCTCGATAATTGACCACCGTACCGCCCACATGAGGTGCAGTTTGGGTTATTACGAAGCATATCGTCCCCCCCATGGGCTTGGAATCTCGCTATAATATCGCCTGGGATCCATCATTGCATGTTTTTGTTTTGTCAGTCTCCTTGAACACACCTCACGAAACCACCTGTTGGGAATCCCTGTGCTAGTAGATCAATTTAGTTTTGGCAATATTTGTGATATTTCATTTCTTAACATACCTACTAATAATGAGCATGTGCTTTAGTTTGATACTACATTTGTGTGGATATGTTTCTTGGTATAATTTATAAAATAATCAGCAGAAAAACAGCATGTGTTTTATATGTAATGTTGAGGTGAAGAGGTTTTTAATGGTGGAGGCTCACCTAGGACTACAGTGAACTAATGTCAGTGATATGATTTTAATACCACACTCCCGGTTACTTCTTTTTTTTTAAATAGGTTTGATGCAGGGTGTCTCCAGAGCTGAACCGTGTTGATTTTAGCTCTGGGGGCCCCTTGCTTTTCAAGATACTTACTTCAGAAGGGGGTGCTAGTAGCAGCTCCTGCTGTCTGGGCTATTTTGGGCTAACATAATGGCTGCTGCTTAAATGTCCCGTGGGGCAATGGGAAGTGACGTCATCCCTTGCGACGTCCTATTGGCCCATGTGGCGCGGGACATGTAAACAGCAGAGCGATACCAGCATCTCCACAGAGGTAAGTATTTTGGGAAACTGGGTCACCAGAGCTGAAATCCGTGTGGTTCCTGCTTCAAACCTATAAAAAGGTTGTGTTAAAAGGCCGAGTAATGTGGCAGGTAGGACGTCCATGTTAAAATGGATGAAAAGTAAAGCGTCACACAGTGCTCATTTGCCTGTCATTACCCAGAATCCCTGGCTGCAGTGGAAGAATTGTTTGTTAAGCGATAATGCCGAGAAATGCAAATGTACCCACAAGTGGTATTTTTATTTACTGTACATTTAGTAGTTTTGTTTTGCCACGGTAACAGCTGATGAGAGAAAAATAATAAATAGATGAAAATGTAACAAAAATGAAACTTTTGGAGGAGATTGCTGCTTTAAAGGGAACCAAACCATCTTAAGTACTGCATTTGTTTTAAAAATTTCAAAGAACAATTTGGAGAGACAAAAATGAAATTAGGAGGGTTATTTATCTTGTCTCTTCCACCCTCTAAGAAAGTAATCAAATTCCTTGTCATTGCACCAGCTAGCAAATTGGAATGAGGGCGACGGTATTTAATATGCAGTTAAACAGGGGAACTTAAAACACAGGCCAAGTCTTCAAGTCTTAACATTTCAAGTACTCATGATCATGATCTGTTTTTAAAGAAGTGACATTCAGGTGTGTGTGTGTGTGTGTGTGTGTGTGTGTGTGTGTGTGTGTGTGTTATGGGTATTCCAATGGCTTTATTAACATGAACATATTAATGCCTACTGCACAAGGGAAGCAATTTTCCAAGCTGCTTCACCAGTATTTGGGCCAGCAATTGAGAAGATGGTTATTGTTGGTATTCTTTCAGAGGATATTTATCAGTGGCCTGAGGTAGCAAACCAATTTTGTATTCTATGCAATCATTTGACTTTTTATTATATGCATTTTGAGTGTCTAACAGCCCTAATTAAAAAAACTATCTTTTATTTCTGGTTTATTCAGATAGTTTATGAAGAACTGCATTTTATTCGCTGTGAAGCAACTTGGACAAACTTTCTCCAATGTGCACCTCTACTTGAGAAGATCCCTGAGTTGCAGACACATGCATTAATTATTTACAATGTCCTGAAGCAGAAGTGCATGGAACTAGGAGACACGTATGTAGAAATAGAGGCACTCACTAGTGCAGTTTCTGGTGACATGTCTGTGGTGCATGCATGGGACGCACTTAAGTTTTTAAAAGATAGTAAAATTGTGGTGGGTGAAAGGCAGCGTGTTTTCCTACCAAATCTTCAACGATACGAAAAAGACATTGCAGAGTATATCCACAAACTTATAATGAGAGAGCCTTGGAAATTAGACATTGATGTAGATGAGGGGCTTGGAGATGCGCAGTGTCGCACAGGAAGAGAACAAGAGGAAAAGGCTGACGCGAGTAACACTAGACCAGTGGAAGACATCCATGCTGATCTTTCCAATGACTGTGACCACATGTTACAAATCTCTGATGACCCAGCTACCACAGAACAGGCTCCTTCAACAAAATTGGATCCAGATCAGTTAAAAGCTGCCAAAATGATCTGTTCCAATCCTGTGACCATCATAAGTGGGAAAGGTGGATGTGGGAAGACTACAGTTGTTAGCCTGGTAGTCAAACATTTGATGGGGAAGGAGAAGGATGAAGTGGAGGAGGCTTGTAAAGCTTTTGAGAATGACCTTGATGTATCGAATGAATGGAAATCTGACCAAATGTCTTTCAAAGAAAGCAGTAGTTCTTTAAGGATTTTACTTACGGCGCCCACCGGAAAAGCCGCTTCACTTTTAAAGAAGAAAACCAACCTTTCTGCTGCTACCTTACATCAGGTACAAATTCCACTTGCAGTTCACTCCGTTTTTACTCCTGATTAGTCTCTTTATTTAGTTTCAAATATATTGTAAATGGGACCTAATAAATGTCTTTAATTAATTTTTATAATTTCTCTTGTTTGAGCCGGTAGAGAGAAGTAAATTGTTAAGCAGCATAAATACTACATAGCATCAAAAACTTTCAATAAATTGGTGCAAGTAATTATATTTTTATTCACTTACGGTCATGATCGTGAAAATGTGCATGTTTAGTGAGTAAAAAAGACAGATGTGACAATGACAACCTGCATTATAAACATGTACTGTAGGTAATGTTTCTACCCAAAAGTTCAATTTGCGAATCGCTGCCATATAGAGCCATCAATTGAAATATATATACACACCACACGCATAGTTTTACGTCAATTCTAACACAATTTTTATTTTTTTTGTCTGCTTAAAAATAAAAATGCTGCAGCCCTTTTGATTTGCTACAGTTTCTGAAGCACAGTTTAGGAGACAGGACTTGTAAGTCCATTCTCTGCCCCTTCTCAGTCTTCCCCTCGCCTATTACCACCTGACTATCAGGCCTATAGAGGGAACTGATGCACTGCAAAAAACGGACATTCCATTGCCGTGACGGGGGAGCCGTGCCGCTTCTCTCACCAGCGCTGGGAAGGTAGTCCGACCATTATCTCACATTTCTTCCATATGCAGTACATCAGCAATGTTACAATTTGTGTACTCTCTTGTTGCGCTTTGTGTAGGTTACATGCAGCTATGATCATTGGAAGCAAAAGCAAAAAGAAGCTGAACATCCAACAGAGTGGAAGTTTTCCAGAGTGGAAGTGCTGGTTGTAGATGAAGGAAGTTTAGTGTCGGTTCATATTTTCAGCTCCGCTTTGAAGTTGCTATCTGACTATGGCAAGCTGGCTAAGCTAATCATTCTCGGTATGTGTAATGTAATGGACTTGATGTATATAATATGTTTTTAGAAGAAAAAATACACTATTAGCAGGGTTTGAATTAAGCAGTAGGACCGGTTCTGGTAGCTGTTGGGTTATTACATCATGTATTATAAAAGTTAACAAAGGCCTGGGTAATAACTTGCTATTTGTATAGTGCCTTGAATATCTAAGTATATTTAACTTTATCTAAGTATATATAAGTGCTTTAGCTATACAAAGTCGTGGCCGTTATTTGCCATCTAGAGTGCTGGCAACACATTCCTAGCTCTCACCAGAATACTTGTCTGGGACAACAATATGATCCCAGGAGTAATGCTTGCTACAGTGACCCACAGAAAAAGGCAACAATGTTAGGAGATGTCAGTTTTCTATTGCTGATACCACGGCCATATTAATTTTGTAACGGAAGCGACAAAGTAGAACTACGTGGCACCCATCATATCTAGTGCTAGTTATGGGGGATTGCTACAGTGTGTGTTTATTTCCTTCCCCCCCCACACCAATCTTACCTAAATTGGGGGACCCCCATAGTTGATGGGTGGACCCTGACATCCAGGGTCCCACTGGTTGACGGTTGGCAAGCCGGGGATTGACTGATGGCCAACCATGCAAGCTGGAGAAACAATACAGCCACTGAGGTTAGGGCTTGCTCCAGCCGCCGGTAAGAAAGCTGTTCCAATTGCGGTAGTAAGCGTAGTCTAAAAAGGTAAGGAACTTTTGTCAAATGTTGTTTGTGTTACTCATAAAATAGCATTGTTTGTAATTTTAAACTGACTATTTTTTAGAGTACTGTATTATTATTTATATATATATACTGTATATACTGTATGTGTATATATATATATATATATGTATGTGTATATATATATATATATATATATATATATATATATATATATATATATAATTATTATTATTATTATTATTTTTTTTTTGAAGATTTATGGCATATTTACTAAGCAGTCTTCTATCACATTCCGGCACTGGGAAACCCCTTACAGACCATTCAAGAAGACTGCGTAGTAAATATGGGCCTTTGGCACATGTAGAATCAGTCACCTAGTATTTCCTGGCAGCTAAATGCTTTGGATGGTTTTATGTCTCTGGGCACTAGGGAAGTTTGTATATCCAGCAATCTACAGAATTGTATTCTTATGTTTTTGTTAAGTAATTAAGCTAGAAGTAGGCATACCCATGAATGACTTGCACTGTATGTGTGTGACGAGCATGAATTTGAGAGAACCTTGGAAAATAACATCCATTTTATAGGACATTTTTTATAGGAATTTTGTTTAATGAAGTAGTTTTTGTGGGGCTACTCTGATGGGACTGTGGTGGTTTATATTGGTTTTTTTTTGTGATCTTCAAATTAAAAAAACAAATGTAGCCACTTTAACCTTTCACTTGCATTACTTCACTATGAACTTCTGAAGTATTTAACCTTTATAAAGGAAGCAGTATTTAAAATTTTGTGTAACGAATGCCATTAAAAAGCTGTGCACTGTACTATACTTCTTTACCTGTTTGTCTTCTTAACAGGGGATGTCCGACAGTTACCCAGTATCGAGCCGGGCAACTTGCTTGCTGATATATTTAAGTGTCTTAGTAACGTGAAGTGGGCCACCGAGCTAAGAACGAACCACAGATCAGAGTCGCAACTCATTGTCGACAACGCAACATGGTACGAAGTAGGAATGTTTTTCATGCAGGATAGTAGATCATTACTAGCATATTCGTGCTTGCAAAATCTGTTGTTTGATTACCTGAGCATTGTGTTAACTACCTGGAACGTTGTCGCAGACGGTGCAGCAAAGTATGACCTATGAAAGATGTTTGTGGGATATCACGCTACTTAAAGTTCAGTGACAGATTTGAAAGAAAACGGCTTCTTGTTTAAGATGATGAATGCAATTCCTGAGGTAGTTGCACACGTTTGTAAGGGCAGGTATGAAATGCAAGGTATGAAATGCACATGTATTCTTTTTGCTCTGACCCTTAAACATCTGTTTCTATTGAAGTATTTCGAAGCAAAACTTTGTTAAGTTTGATGCTGTGATAAATATCTGTACGGATAAGGAAATCGAAATGCCCACTGAAGATAAAAAATTCATCTTTGTTTCTCTGCCAGATGGAAGCGATCACGGTAAGATCATTAACATTTTATTAAGTAAAACGGTGTTGTAATTTGTTTTATGTTTGTACCCCGCCATTGTGTTACCTGCAAAGAATGTAATGATACGTGTCCCGGAATAAACTGCTTTACTGCAGCAGTGATGTTATTAAACTACCAAACTATGGATAAACGGGCTCTGCCTCCAAGTGGAATCCCATTTTAAAATGTTTTTTTTTCTTTGGGATATCTATTGACAAACTGTTTATCTTGTTCATTCTATACCTTCCTTTATTATGCTGTAGTATTTTAGAAATTAGACAATATATTCCTTGTATGGGCGAGTAGTATTGTGTCTTTTGCTTTGCGCTATGTGTTTTTTTTTTTTCCACAGTGCGGAATATTTTTAGCATACAGAGGATTCGTGAATGGGTTTTGAAATAAAGGTCTAAAAAAAATAAACTGGAGAAGAAAATGGATAATGTTGATTATCCTCTCTCCATTAAAATAGAAGTGATACTACCATAATCCGTTTGAGTACCAATGTACTGTTGCCAGATTTAGCATTCCCGTGGCTGCGAGCCCGCCAAATGTGTCCCGGACGGATTGAAGCGGCGGGAGGTCCCATTGAAAAGAATGGATCCCCACGGGCCCAGGTTATTTCCCCCATACAGCATATCTCACACACTTGCCACCATTGGATGGCTCCTCTAAGAAACAGTACAGTACTTTGGGGGATTGCTGTCTTTGAAATATGCTGTCAGTGTGAGGTGCAGCCTATTCAATCCCGTGTGAGGTGCAGCCTATTCAATCCCAGTCAAAGAAACGCTGCTATTTTTTAAGGTGTTTATTCTGAACTATCCCTTTTTCAAGCTGGGATAAACCAGTTACCAGGTTTTCTAAATGCAAGTGATCTTATCAAGATGCCTGCCACTTGCGTATGAAATAAATTGCCTCGGGAGTGGTTAGTTTAGGCTGCCTCTAGTCCCAGCACAGCACACAGGAACTTTCTGTGAAGATCCACAGAGAACTGGTGAACAGTGTGGAGGAAGGAAGAACCAGGCCAGGAGACAGGCTGGCAGACACTGCACTGTTTAGGTGACTGTCTAACATATGGGTCAGTTTTATTAGGGTAGGTAACCTTTTAAAGTAAATTAATAGTTTGTTTGGTTAGCGATTTTGCGAACCATAGCAGTGAGTTGACTTGGGTAAGAAAATGTACCTCATAAATCCTTCACAACTTGTACAGCAAGCATGTCAAACTCAAAGGCTAACACGGGCCAAATAAACAAGGTTTAAGTTTATGTGGGCCGCAAAAAAACAAAAACTTCCATTTTCATAGAAACGTAGGTTTATTTAGAAAAGTACAGTATAAAAAAAAAGAACGATAAAATTAATGTTTTCTTCCTGACACTTCTCTGACTCTCTCTGCTATCTCTCACTTATTGAATATGTTCTCACAGCCTCTCTTCGACGTCCCGTGACCCCACTATCCATCCTCCTGACCCACCTCCCTTCCTCGCTCGAACCCACTATAACCTTTCTGACCCACTCCCACTTACGCTCCATCATACTATGACCCACTCTACTCTACCCTCTCACGTGGCACCCAACTCTCACACCTATAACGACCCACTCTCTCCGATCATCCCCGTGACCAAACTTCGAATGGAATCCACTCTCCCTGGCCCTGCCCCAGGACATTTTGCGAACGTCGAAACCAAGTCGTTAATACAACTCCAAGGGTGAGTCAACCCAGGTTCCCAACTGAGAAATACCTGTAGATGATCACAAACTATAACCTCTCACTCGGACCAATATATACCTCTCCCCTGAAACACTCTCAATCCTACTGATCACAATCTCACTCTACATGAACTGCCAATAATAACATGTGCATCATCAGACCCCAGATAAACTTATACCATTTTGTAATTTATTAGTAGACTATATTGTTGTGGGATGGAATACACTCCTGGGCTTCGACTGATACAATTCTGCAATCCCTTGTGTAATTGTCCTGCACACAACGGTTCCCTTTTCCCCTCTCCACCTGACCCACTCTCCCCGCTCCCTGATCCAAATCTTCAATATCAGCGGTATCCCACTCTCCCTCTCCCTGACCCACTCTCCCTCTCCCTGACCCACTCTCCCTCTCCCTGACCTTCTCCCTGACCCTCTCCCCCTCTCCCTGACCCTCTCCCCCTCTCTGACTCTCTCTCTGACACACACACACACACACACTCTCAGACACACACACTCTCTCAGACACACACACCCACACTCTCTCAGATACACACTCTCTCTGACACACACTCCCCCTCACTCCACAACACACTCTCTCTCAGACACACACACACTCTCTCTCAGACACACACACACACACCACACACTCTCAGACACACACACACACACACTCTCTCAGACACACACATACACACACACACTCTCTCAGACACACACACACACTCTCTCGAACACACACACTCTCTCAGATACACACTCTCTCAGACACACACACACACACACTCTCTCTCAGACACTCTCTCAGACACTCTCTCTCAGACACACTCTCTCTCTGACACTCTCTCTCTCTGACACTCTCTCTCTCAGGCACTCTCTCTCTCTCAGGCACTCTCTCTCTCTCAGACAATCTATCTCAGGACACAACTCGTCTCTCGAACACCTCACCTTCAGACCACGCTCTCTCAGAAACACTCGCTCTCCAGACACACTCGCTCTCTCTGACACTCTCTCTTCTGCACTCTCATCTTCTCTCTTCTCTGACACACTACTTCTCGACACTCTCTCTCTCTGACACTTCTCTCTCTCTCTGACATCTCTCTACTATCTCTCTGACACTCCTCTTCTCTCTCTCTCTCTGCACTATGCTCTCTCTCGGACACTCTCTCTCTGACACTCATATCTCTCAGACACACTCACACACACACACACACACACACACACACACACACACCACACACACACCACACACAACCACACACACACACACAAACACACACACACACACACACACACACAACCATACACACACACATACACACACACACTCACACACACTCGGACACACACACCGGACACACACACCACACACTCGGACACACACACACACACTGGACACACACACTCGGACACACACACACTCGGACACACACACACTCGGACACACACACACACTCGGACACACACACAACTCGGACACACACACACACTCGGGACACACACACACACACACTCGGACCACACACACACACATCGGACACACACAACACACGGACACACACACACACACATCTGAACAACACACACACTCGGACACACACAACCACACTCGGACACACACACACACTCTGACACACACACACACTCGGACACACACACACACTCGGACACACACACACACTCGGACACACACACACACTCAGACAGACACACACTCAGACAGACACACACTCAGACAGATACACACACGGGAAATAGGAACGGGGGAGGAAATCGGAGCAGGAGGGCAAGGGGGAAGCAAGGCAGGCATGGAGCAGTAGTCACCTGACTTGCTCCATGCAGCAGGAAGAGGCGGGCAGCAGGAAGAGGCGGGCCTCACTATGCAAGCTCGGATAGAGCTTGCTCCGAGCCAAAAAAAATTCTGGCAGCGTGTCAACACGCGCCAGCCAATCGGGAGAGGGGAGAGTTTTTTTTTTTCCTTTGAGAAAGAGCGCGCAGCGCGAGTTAAATATTGGCGAGTTGGGCCGCAAATATGTTTGTTGTGGGCCGCCCGCGGGCCGCGAGTTTGACATGCTTGTTGTACAGCATCTACCGCATGTAAAAATGTAATGTTTTCTAACTAAAAACTTTAGGAATAAATCTTAAGCATTGCAAACTGGAGCAGTGTATTTACACTGTGTTTATACTGAAAGCCTGAGTAGAGATGTCTAATATAAAGCATGAGGCACGTTGGGGCTTATTCACAGAGCTGTTCTGCATGCTCAGCCCATTAAAGTGCAGAGAGCATGGTTTTGTGGATAAACCCATTTGCATTTCATACGCGCTGTTTGTTTGCATTTCTAAGACTTATTCTTTTTGTGTAATACTCAGGTTTGCACACCGCCATAACCACACTACTTGAAAAAGGACCTGGATTAAAGGATGATAAAAAATCACAGTTTATTGCATTCAGGAGGTAATGGCATATACTGAATAATTTGTTTCCAATCTACTTTATATGTACATACCAGGCAATGCTAACTCGGGTTGCTAGTTGGCCAAGTATACAGGTAGATAACTAAAGAATAGCATGGTAGGGATATTCTGACCCCTTGTTGCTATGTAACATAGGAATATTAACCTTGTGAGTTCAAGACAATCCTGCGTTGACTTAGCTTTTATAGCCATCGGGAGCTATCAGCATGAGTTTCCTGTCCAGTGTAATTTATAAACAAAGTCTTCACATGAGACTCTTCCATTTCAAATACTTCCACTCATACCCATATCTCTATGTCTACTACTGCTCTGTGTGTTTTTCATAGAGCACTTATCTGCAGATTCCCAGAGGTAACGTTATTGACTTAACAAGTCCTCTCCTGTCCCTCTCCCCTCAAACCAATATTTCAGGGATGGACGTTACGCCAACTTTTGGTAACACATGCTTAACGTGAGAGCTGTTGTTTGAAGCTAATGTAAGGCAGTGCTAACTTAACATGGTGTTAAGCCTATGTCAGTGAGAGAAACGACCAGAAATAGTAACTCTGTCCTGATTATGGTTTCTGCCGTCATGACCCCAAAATGTTTGAAAACACAATGTACCCTAAAACATTTTTTATCACAGTTTTTTAAATGTTTTGTATAATACAAATGTAATCGCCCTTCTACTAGAGAAAAATGTCAGCCATGTTTACACTTCCCAAAACCCTAAAATTATGAAGAGGTGTGTGACGTACTTCCTGCGAAATTTGTATAATTGTATATGCTCATACTTAAGAGGAATCTTAAATTGATGTAATTTTCTTATGTACGTTTAGGGAAGACTGCAAGTTGATAAATGAACTCTGCTGTAAACACTACTCTAGACATACAACCAAGTAAGAGGATTCATTTTTTTTTACTGAAATGTGTTCCTTTTCATTCTAAGAAATGCTGTTTTCTTGTCTGAAGTGCCTTTGGATTCCTTGCTCTGCGAACGGTGCTGGAATGCATTGTAGCCCAGCACTCGGGTTTAACTTAAGCATGACCGTCATATGTGCTCACTGTTTTAACAGCCAGGTGTCAAACAATACAGAAATAGGGTGAATAGTTAAGACAACAAATATATCTGCAGTATTTATTAGTGGCTGCAAATGTTACTTTTCTTTGTGTCGTGATCTGGAGGACCAATTTTTGACATTCAAGGGGCTGTCCCACAGTGTACAGTAAATGTAAAAAAAAAAAAGGGTTGCTGCGTTTTAAGTAAAACGTTTGTTTATATCCTTTCTAAAATGAGTATGGATCTGCTGAAATTCATGATTATAAGAAACATTGTTCTACAGTTATCTCTTTGAAAATGTACTTAGAATGTCATCAATTGACAAACCAAAAAAAAATGCTGATCAAGGAAGAAATGAGATACGCATTGTAAAATTCTTCCCCGGTATTTGGTGATCATGGAAATATTTTTTACATATTAAAAATGTTAAATATTTGTCTGTCTGTCTTTTTTATTTTTTTTAATTTAAAAGAAAAAGTGCCAGTTACCTACATTGCATTCACTGTCAGTTCCCTTTAATCCGTGGTGGAACTACCCCTTTAAAGACTCAACCTGTGGATTTAATAAAACAACAATGTTACAAAGTGAAGTATTCCTCAGAATGTGACCCCTGCTAGATGTTTACAGTGCGTTAGTAGTATATGAAATAATGCTCACATCATTTTTTTAATGGTATTTTCCCAGTGTGTACTGTACACCGAAATCACTTCCATGTTTACTGTAAATAAGGCACCCATGAGTGCATGTTCCACAGCTCCCCCAGTCACCTCATTGACACACGTCATATCTTTCATTGTCTGCACTGTAACCATTTATATGACGTGACAATGGGGTGATTGGAGCAGGTTTTTGGAATCTGTGGAAGACCTGCAGATTCACTCCTGGGTTCTTTGGCTGGGGTTCAACAAGCTCCATTGCGGGGTATCGCACGCCAAGTCCATGATAACGCCATATTGGGGTGCAATACCCTGCTTTGGCACTTGGTGAAGACTGGCTTGTCTGCTGTATCCTGTACGGTGGTGGGATTTCTCTCCCTCCCCCCCACCCCCCCTTTTTCTGTTGGTTTTATTCAAAGAATAGGTTTACCACCACCACCTCCACTTCAGGAACATCCATCACTTGGGATTTTGAATACAATGTATATTCTGTCCCAGGAATCATAAGAACAAATTTGAGTTCCAGTGTGAGGACAAGGTGTGTGTCACAAGAAACGCCTACATCAAAAACCTCATCACAAAAGTGAAGGATGACAAAGACAACCCTAAGAGACTCCCAGAGACTCCAGATAATGATGAAAGACTGTGCAATGGAGAAATATTCTTTATAACGGATGTAAGTACTGTATCACTATAATTTTGATTCCTGTAGCATCATTTTCTGCATGGCACTTAAAGTGGATCTTTATGGAAGTACATTAACACTTCCACTGCTAAAAAAAAACAAAAAACATGACATTACTGTCATATGTAATGGCAACGTCAGCAGGAGTATATTTTTATACCTATGTAAAGGTGCATTCATGTGTCTTTTCTGATCCGTTTTAGAATTGTCAATACTCTTGCTTGGAATAAGCCCACCGAGAACCCAAGTGAATCAATGTCAGAGATGGGTTAAGTTTAAAATCTTGAGGGCTTGAAATAAAATAAATGTAAAATAAAACTACGGCAATACAAATGCTTAAAGCTGCAATCCAAGGAGGAAAAATTGGAACGAGGGAGAAGAGATGATAATTAGTTATTGTTGCCAGGGACCCTCAAGGAGAATCCAATATGGCCACTGCTTTTTGACATTGCAGCTTCCTATTGGCCTGCCTTTCTCGCAAGATTTAACCACCTATGTTTCCCCAGGAGGGAGCCTGTCATTGCTAACGTTAACGTAATTCTTTTGGGAACTGCCGTCCGCAGAGCTGAAAGTTGCATAGTTCAACGCCAGGGAAATCCTTGTTCCAATTCATGTTAAAAAAAAAAGGCCTCTAAAAATTAATGTAGGATTGCATAATTTGTCGACTTCATTTACGGCTCTAAATATCTAGTTTTTTCTACAATTAAAATCCCATTCATGCACCCCCTCAACATATCATAAAATAATGTAGCCCACCTATTCTGTATGGTGAGAAGCAGCTTCAACTGCAAGATGCATCAACTTTGTGGAATTCTGTCCTAACCCCATATTGAGCAAGGTCATAGGAGGAGGGATCTGTCCTTACCATGTAAAATCTACATCTACATTGTCAAACATTTCCAAATAACTTTCAAAAGCTAGTCATTGAAAATGGGGAATTTGTTTCCCTTGGTGATTGATGGCGAGTTCCTGTAGATACTCTCTCTCTCTATTTATTTATTTTTTTAAAGATATAGCGACTAGTTAAAACATAACAGCATTGATCAGGGAGGAATCTGACTGCCCTTTGGTGGTCAGGAAGGAATTAATGTTTTTCTCTTTCAGGCATAATTAGAAAATCTGTTCGTAGTGTGTGTGTGTGTGTGTGTGTGTGTACGTGCGTACGTGCGTACACACAATCTACAGATCTGAATATGTCTAATCAATTATAGATATGACCAGTAACAATATTGTGCAGACAACAAACAATACACAGCTGGTGCAGCACTCAAAGTTCACCTTCCACTGGGGACAAGTTCAAATATCTATAAATAGTTCATGGAAGTGCACTGCTCACTAATGTACATATTAATAGCAGACAAATTCACATGGGACATAAGATGGACAAGACTAAAACAAGAGAACCAATAGTGCAATATGTTCCAAAAGTATAACATCTATTGTAAAGCATTCATTGGTCTCGCTCACAATTGTCACATTCTTTTGGGCCTGGTATGGTGGTCGGGGTCTTGCTTTCCAGCGGTCCTGCACGGGTTCCTGGGCTTTGTCGAGCTGCAGACTCGGCTACCCTGCAGTCCCGGTCAGCGGTGGATTACGTTGCACTGTCCTGCCGGGGAACACGCAGGTTTTCTGCTCTCTCGCGCTGAACGTGCACTCCTGTGATGTCAGTATGGACTGGAAACACCCTCCGGTCAATCCTGTACCTCTCCACTCCTACCTTTTTTTGCCAAATTATCACAGCCTCATGAGGAAACCGTGCCTCAGTCCTCCTCTTACTCCTTATAGTCTTTATCCTAATTGGAAGGCTTTCAGACAGGATCCATTCCCATTCCCATTCCTGCTTCCCTGGACCTTCCTTAACGAGAGAAGTGCCTCTGATAAATCCTCTCTGGGTGTGTAGCGCAGGCTGGGGAGATCGCCCCAACCAAGCACTCTGATAAATCCCCTGGGGATTTTTCTCAGAGACACCTTCTTCTGTTAAGGTAAAGCATTTTTTGTTTGTCCCTCGTCTATGTTCCATGTGAGTTTCTGTCATTAATATGGTACATTAGTGAGGATCACACTTTCTTGAACTTTAATTGATAATTGGCAAATGTTGCACTGTGATTTTTGTTTGCCTCTATGTGCATTAATATAACTATATTTTGTATTTACTGGATGAGCATAGATTTAGCAGAGTTTATTGCTGCCGTTAACAAGTGAACGTTGCACGATGAATGATGCTCGTTACCATTTGTTCTGACGGAGCTGCTTCAAATCTCACATTGGATATGGCGCCAGCTGTAGCACATGGCGCCGCCTTAACAGGAGAAATAATGTCTGCTACTTCCGTATTTCTGCCAGTTCGTATTTAGCAACGGTTGGATTTGATGGAGAGGTCTCTTTCAACCTAAACTGTTTTGAGTCGTCATTAAAAAATATCACTTGAATGTTCATTCAAGTACTGTACTACAACTGAGGCACATATTTTGAATTTGTCATTATACACACTCACACCATAACTAAGTGTGGTGAAACCTATCCAATGCTTCATTTTGCAAAGCCAGTATAACCCACCCCACTAAGGTCGAAACGGCTGTCCGTGGGCGAGTTTACTGGCTATGCATCTTAACCCAGGCTGTGCTCAAAAGGTGTGAAATGCAGCAAGCATATGCTTATAGGGGACCATGTTATATGGTTTTGAAGCAAAAGGTGGCACTGTGTTCTCATTTGCATGTCATTTCCCAGAATCCCGTGCTGGGTGATAATGGTGAAAGGCAGGGTTGCAGACCTGTCTAACACATGCAAATGAGCATATAGTAATATTTACATTTGATATATAATATATTATTATTTTTAAACCTTTAGGAAATAATGCACTTAGAAAATAGCAAATGGGAGCGCTGCGCTAGTGCAATCGGTTTTCTTTTCCGCAGCCAGGGAGTTGGTTACTTTTCTGCTTTTTTACAGGATGTGGAAAAAGACGACAAGATTCGTGAATTAACTCTCTGTGATGTAGATCGGACATATACTCTGAATTACAAGGCCCTGCGTCGGGAATGTGATTTGAGGCATGCGTGGGCCAGAACTATTCACACTTTCCAAGTAAGGTTTTTATTTTTATATAAGGAGGCAACAATTGTTATTTTAACATACTTTGTAGTATTTTAGCTAACACCCAACATATACAATTCCACATGAAGGGTGGTCAGTGTGGACTTTTAATTGGCTACCATCTAGTACAGAGAAGCGCAAACTTTGAGCTGCCTGCTCTCGGACCCTCACTTTGTTTGGTGGCATCTAATGACACCGCCGGGTCACGTGACTCCGTTGCCATGGAGACGGCCGTGTGACGTCACTCTGCATGACACTTGCGTCATTTGACGCCGTGTTGCCATATCAACTCGTCTTAGCAGCTCTTCAGACCCCCAGTTCGTGAGTTGCGGAGGCCCCGTGCTCTTATTAGAGGCATTTAAATTTAAATACCGGGGTATCTGCAACAGCCAACGCCCCCCACTTTGCACACCGCTCGTCTAGTAGATAGCCTGGCTCCAGAGCATTGTGCTCACTTTTACCATGATTGCATGGCCATGTATCCTCCCTCTGCCTGAATGGCTGAATAGCAGGAGTCCAAGAATATAATTTCTATTCTTTCATTTTGCATTGCAGAACAAATGCATTTTCTGTTTTGCTTTGCACCTGAAGTTCTCCTCGTCCTGATGCCCAACACAACTGATAAGATAATTGATAATTTCCCCACACCACTTGCTCGGTATTAGTGGCCTCAACAATGGTGCTAGTCTGCGCCATTAGTAGAGCCTCCTGAACTGTTCCCGGAGCCGTGGCTGAAACGGCTTAAAGATGCAGCAGCCAGCAAAATGGCTCACGGCTGTGGGATTATGTGACTTTGCATTTCCCCAATTAAGAAATCTCTTACTATTAGTCACAGCTTCTATAACTGCAAGATGGTAAAATATCTTGCCGGTCATTTCTAGATTCACGCTCATGGCTTACTGTACCAACACTGTCAGTAGTTCCTGTTGCATTTTGAATGTTGCTTATCTGAATATATTCTTGTTTTCTCCTACTTGTTTCAGGGTTCAGAAGAGGACACTGTTGTGTATGTACTGGGTACAGCAGGCAGGCAGGATTGGAAACATGTATACACCGCTGTAACACGAGGCCGCAAACGGTTGTATATAGTAGCCAGAAAAGATCAGCTGGACCAAGCAATTGCTAATAAGGCTCGTGATAGAAAAACCTGGCTGCAACAGCGTTTAAGAGAGAAACTCGCACAAAGCAGCAACTGTTCACCCCAGACTTCTTTCCCTTCTACACAGTTCAATGAGACACAGGTTCCCTGCACTTCTATGGCAGCAGGTCAGGTCTTTGATAGCACACAAGTTGTAAGCAGAAAGACATACTATGAACCTCAATCATCACCACGCGTTCCGAGTTTATTGGACACACAAGTAAATGTACAGTCTCTGTCTCAGCGAGATTGTGGTGATTGCACAGATGACATAATATCAGAGGCAACCATACCCAATGAACATAGTGGTTTTGACAACCATGCTCTGCTGTTCTCCTCTTCACAGAAGAGGCAGGGAGTCCTTGCAGCTTCTCCTGAAACCCCTTTCAAGATATCTCGTGTTTGCACCTCCATGGTAAACAAACTATTAATTGTACAATGTTTCACACTTCTAATTAGTGAGTTAATTGATACATTTCAGGCATGTTATTTAATTACTAATATTGAATTTATGAAGCATTGCTAGTATTATTTTAAGTGTTTAGTGGAATATTTTTAATGCTCTTGAAATCCACAGATAAAATGTGGAATGAAAATAGATTTTTTTTTTTTTTTTTCCTACCATGAAATAATGTATCTAACCTCATTACAGATACTTGTATTTGTGGAAAAATTAACTTTTTGTTCTGAAGGCAAATAGAAAATAAAGCTCACTGTACAGAACATTAATGGTGCGCTCCCTCTTAGGAGCAGAATGAACCCATCTAGGGGTTAGATCCACAGAGCTCCGTCAATGAGACGTTAACATCTCGTTATGTGCTAACGGAGATCTTCAAATATCACTAACGATGCGTTAAGTGCTGTTGTGTTACTATAACTGACGATAGTGCTAATGATATTCAAGCGGTACTCCCTTTAACCATGTCTATTGACAGAGCTCCATAATGTAACGTTAATTAAGTCATAGCTAAAGGTGGCACAACTCACATCCAGACCCTCAAATAGGTATTTTACAGAGTCTGAATAAGCAAGACCAAAGTTAGTTATGATTTTAACTTCGTTGCCGTAACTGGAACTTTTTAGGTTGGGCTAAAGTTGTGAGTGGAGTACCTGCTGCTTTTAATGTTGAATTTGGTGTTTAATGTGATGTTTTATTATGGACTTGTTTCCATTTTGTTTTGGCAGGATGAGAAGACTTCTCCTCTGGGCTGCACAAGTCTACAAAACCTGAGTATCGACAGCCCTTTACCCAACAGAAAGCAGCTCTTCGAACCTTAGGCATTGAAACACTGCAATATATCACCACACCTCGAACCAACTATGCCCTCAGTTGTGTCAACTGAAAAACGCTTGTTCAAATTACTCAGCTGTAGCGGTTTACTACATCTCAGATCTTCAGATTAGTTTTTTTTAATGCCAAGTGTTAAAACCAAGCTGTGTCCCATTTTGAATGTGTGCTTGTTAATTCCTCTTATTGACACTTCCCCTAATTACAAACGGTGCACATGGACTAAATACTGGTTTACCTTGATGCACCATGCAAAATGGCACAAGAAAAACAAAGCCGCTCTGCACCAGTTTTTCTCCATAATTGCCTTGTTCTATGGACATTATTGTGTTGGAGTCCCTGGATCTGTGAAACGTTGACTCTGAACAGTGAGTTGCAGGGAACAGTATATAAAGCATATTGGGTCGGAGTATGAGGACACTGCCCTCCAGATATGGCTCCTTGCTCTCCATCTGCAGGGGACAGTGTTTTTAAGAATATATCAAGCAAAATTCCAAATATGATGATTCCTGGTCACATGTTTTAAAGTACCTCATTATTCCAGATATCAAAAGGGCTTCATTAATTACTGGAAGGTTATTAAATCCAGTGGTATAACTTTTATGGACCATGATTATAGTTTTATGGGTTAGTACAGAAATCTGTCAACCTGAAATATAAATTTGGTCTTCTACCCCTCGCTATACAATTTTTTTGTTCATGAAGATCTACACAACCCTTTTCCCGATTTCTAGAGTGATTGTGCTCTTGTGGTTCTGTAGTGCTTCACTGATTATCTGCTCTGGTTTTTGATTGCTTTCAAAACAACCCGTTCCTAAAAGCCTAATAGGACTACAGTTAAACTGAGAAACAGAAAATATTGTATATTTGCTTTTTCCATGTGTCCTAATTTACCTCACCATGCCCCATCGTGGTGATTGCAGTATGTTCATGTATTATGACATTAACATTGGAGGCTATTGTTGACATATCCCTGTCTAATCATCTCAAAACTGTTGTCTTAGACAGCAATAATAAAGTATAGTTGTCTTGACACTTGTGTATACTGATACACATCACATTTTAAATCCTTTCCCACAAAATTATTGCAATGCTGCTAAAACTAGAACAAATTCCTCAGCGCAAACCGCTCCTTAAATTATTATTATTACAAGTTATCACACGACCGTAGACACAAACTAATGTATTTGACCTACAGTTGAGCAGTGTTTTTCAACCATGAACCCTTAGGTTGCCATGCCCAGCAGCCCCTAGGCACAGCTGTTGCGTCCCCTCCTCCTTCTGAACCGCAGCGATGTTGCTATGGTAATGCGACTTAATGATGCACCGTCAGGTTGCCATGGCAATGCGACGCCGTGATGTCACGATGGCGACGTCTGTGGCGTCAATTGATGCTGCTGTTCAGGAGGGCGGCAGGTAAGGCGGCCGCAACAGCTAAATGACATCCCATCAGGCCAGAGAGCGTGGAAAAAGTATATGGGGACATTTTTGCTGTCCCAAAATGTTGGCAGCCTGGGCCTAATGGGAAATCCGTTACTGGGTTAGGGTTCCTCAAAATTTCACATATGGTTCCTTAACCCAAAAAGCTGGAAACCACTGACCAAGAGGATTATTACAATGGTTACAAGGTTATGTAATAGTTTACTTGCCTTTCTAGTTCTATTGCTTCGTAACATAAGGAACTTGACTTAAATCAGCAATACCCCATTATTTGTAATTTCTTTATATTTAGCATAACATTGATTAAAGGTTCACATGGAGTTAAACTACTATTTGCTCTGGTGACATCCCCCAGTTCCAAAGTGCTCCACCATTTTATTTAATGATTTCAATGTGCCAGAAAAGTAAAATTGAAAGGTGGCTGCCAAGGTTGTAAAATAGGAAGCTGTAATGTCATGATGTTGCAGCTTCCTATTGGACTATGGGAGTGAGGCTTAGATGGAGGCCATTTTAACTTCCTCAAAAGGGACCAGAAGCAGAACAGGCAAGTATGTCACAGCCTCAAAAGGGACATTGTGTACCCAACATCCCCGGCTTTTACCCAGGAATGAGGGGTATTTAAATGTCCCTATTGAGGCTAACTCAGAAGGGACGTTGATGATGAAGCGCAGCTTGATCGAAACATGTTGGTCTTCCTGTTATTGGCCAAATAAACTTTTTTATATTTGGAGTTGCCCTCTTCCTCGTTATTTGCCGTGTCACAGTTTTTTTCTTTTTGTACTGAAGCAGCACTATCGCAGACAGCGCACCGGAGAACTGATTTGGAGGACAAGGATTCATTCTTTACATAGCAATCATGAGTCCCTGATTCAATCAATTTTGGGGAATTTATGTTGGAATAAGAATCCTGGGCGTCATTCATTTCATATTCCTGGATGTTGCGGAGTCAAGAGTAAGGCCAGGTAGACGCCATCTTATCAAATACCAATTGTTATTGGATCCCCTCAGACTGATAAACCTATATTTGTGACATATAACTTATTGGACAGGTCCTCTATAGATTTCCAATCTCAATCAAAAAAACACAAAAGGATTGGGGGGGGGGAAAGGAAAACATCCACAGAAAAGAAAGAAGCACATTTAAATAGTACTTCTGGCGTTCTTAATATCTTAAATGTGACATCAGAATCTGAATTATCCGGTAGGAGAAAAAAACGGGAGCATGGCCATGCAAAAAAGTAGACGTCCGGGGCTACAGTGCAAGTCTAATGAAAAAGGTCTTTAATGAAACAATGACAACATGGCAGACAGAGTAAAAATCTACTCTAACGCGTTTCACGCTTAATGCAGCACTTTGCCTACTTTTTTTGCACAGCTGTGCTCTGTTTTTTTTTTTTTCTCCTACCGGATTATCTGCTTCTCCATACCACGTGAGGCACGCCAACCAAGGAAGACAAGCGACCGAATGCGAGTACTTTACTCCCTACCAATTACTGGTTTCTATGGGAGTTTGTCATTGACACTACAGGGATCCGTATGCTCTAGGGAGGCAGTCCAAATAGGAAGAGAACCAGAGGGGGTTGCTATACAAACAGCCATCTGCACTATCAACCAGGACATTTACCTATACCTCCCCCACTTTGAGCAATACACCTGTTTTCATCAATTGTCTTACTCATTCCATGTCGCTTTGATTATTTCTTTCTACAAGCAATCAAATCAAATCAGCTTTATTGGCATGATGAAAGAACATCTCAGTATTGCCAAAGCGTGAATAATAGGGGGTGGGGGACAATAATTACACGAATACTAGGGGGTAGGGTATAATGATTGCAGGGTATATGGGTAACAGTTTCGCACAGGGGTGTGAGGGTTAGTGGATGTCTCTCAGCTTGTGGCAGGTGCTGATATAGTGTGCAGCCAGTTCTGCTGTGGTTTCATCTTCTCCCAGGAGGATCGCTATTTTTTGGTTCTCTTCTATATTATTAAAGTTCTGGATAACAGCATTGAGTTTCTCTAGGTGGGCACTCCTCACTTCAGAGTATTGTGTGCAACGCAACAGGAAGTGAGTTTCATCTTCTACCTCTCCTAGCTCACATCTTAGATACTATTTATATCACTGGTAACCAAGTCTTGGTAGCACCGTTCCATGGAACTTTGTTCTGTTACATAGAATCTGAATTATCTCCTTAATAAAGGTTTAAAATTCGCCCCCACTATAAACTTTAACCTTTTTGACACTGTGCTCGACCTACACAAATTTGTGAGGAAGATCACACTCAAACATGTGTCTCAGTGTCCACAGGGTGGCTTATCCAAACTGACATGTAAAGGCATTGAGGTGGTTCAACCCCTTATTAGGGGTGGCAATAGGGTCAATAAGCTTGACCGTAGGGAAATGTTTTGTATTTTCACTTTACGTACTAGAATCCCGAGGACTTTATTCCGATTTGGG
This sequence comes from Ascaphus truei, assembly GCA_036426205.1. Classification (NCBI taxonomy): domain Eukaryota; kingdom Metazoa; phylum Chordata; class Amphibia; order Anura; family Ascaphidae; genus Ascaphus; species Ascaphus truei. Next base: position 123,439,111 of record CM071571.1, read on the forward strand.
ATTTTAGTAATTTTTTTTATAAGCATTTTTGAATTTAATATTTTATTTAATATATTTTCTACTTTTTCTTTTCTTCCTTTTTTCTTTCCCCCCCCCCCTCGCTGACCCTCTTTTTTTTTTTCCCTCCACTTTTTTCTTTACATAAATTATATCCTTTATTTATTTAAATAAAAGCATTAATGTTATTAAATTCATTAGTTATTATGGATTACATTTGTATTTTGTGTATTTATACATTTCCCTACAGTCAAATGCTGTCATTAATTTAAAATGATCTTTACTTAAAATTCTTTATTTTTTGTATACAGTGCATATCAAAAGTGTTTAGAGAGGCTCTTGTGGTTACACATACGGAATATGTTTGCTTGTTATAGAAAATATACTTGAAAAAAATTAAAGTATATATTTACTTATATTCGTGTCTCCTTTACATTTTGATCCATGTGTGGTTGATGTGGAGGATATATATATATATAAATAGAATTTATATCTGGCTACTTAACTCTACATCAACCTCCATATGCACCAACTGGTGGAGTTCTGTGTGTAAAGGCAACTGTTCAATATAGTTATGCCTTATTCAATTTGTACATTTTATAAAGGTTTTTTTCTTATGCCTGATCTTGCTGCAATGTAGCCATTATATTGCGAATCATTGAGCCAAGGGCTATTCGGAACGTTGTGGCAGATCTTGTCTTTTCTTTATTCTATGTCTGTGTTAATAAAGTTGTTTTGAATGTTTTTTATGATGTTTGTGTACCCAGCATCCCTGACTTTTGCCCGGGAATGATGGGTATTTAAATGTCCCTATTGAGGCTAACTCAGACGGGACATTGAGCTGCGAAACATGTTGGTCTTCCTGTTATTGGCCAAATAAACTTTTTAGTGTTTGGAGTTGCCCTCTTCCTCGTTATTTGCTGTGGTTGGCCTCTTCCTCGTTATTTGCTGTGGTTGGCGTCAGTTTTTTTCTTTTTGTACTGAATTATCTCACAGTAGAGGTTCTCTGCAATTAAGAATGGGCGGTTAAGATCCAGTGAAGCCCACAGTTCAGGTTCTGTACAATATTAAACAAATTTAAGTAGATGGGGGATTGCTGCTTTCAGGGTTTTTTTTTTTTAATATTTTGCAATCATTCCATTTCTTCCAAGTTCTTTAAATTACCTGTTATGTCAAAATAGTTTATGGACAAGAAAGCAAGAGGCCGATTATTAAATTGTGTATTTATGGTGTTACAATTGTACAGATTTAAAGGTATAGATTGACAATTGTGTTGGAAGCCATCCCTAAAGAGTTATATATACAAACCTTTGTAACTGCACCGTCTCAATCATGTTTGCATTTCAAATGCTTATATTAATATTGCACCTTGTTTTTTTTAAATCATTGTTTATTCTGTTTTGTACAGTATGATTGTTCCATACAAATATTTCCAACAGTTTGAGTTCCCAAAATCATACATAGACAATAAATGTCATGCTATTAAAGTATTAAATTTGTACAAAAATACTTTACAGTTTAATACTTGTTTGTTACAAACAAATACATATTTGAATTGACTTACGATAAAGACTTATTTCTTCCATTTACTTAATTTTGAACGTCTTCATATTCTGGCAGTGTTTTAAAACAGTATCTTTTGCCAAGAAAAGAAGGTTAACGCATTCATTAAACAATAGCAAAGTCAGACTGATCAGACATGTCACACAGTATGGATGCTTGTAATCCAGTGTCTGGCCTTTGTTGCATTCCTCTTCCGGATCCTCTTATAGCCAGTGCCAGTAATGCATATCAGAGACAGAGCTGCTGGTGAGTGAGTATCAAATCAAAACGGGAATCTTTTTATTGCTTTGAAGGAAAAACAATTGGCAAAGCTTTTCAACACGTACAGTTTTAAAGCAACAATGATACATGGCTCAGAACACATTTTGATTGTAAAGCTCTCACGGTTTTCCTTGTTTAAACTACACAAACACCAGAGCTTCCATTAGCCATCCAAACGTATTCTATTTTGTGTCTGTGTAGTACACAAAACGCTTGAGGAATCTGAAACATGTTGCATAGCAATGCACTTCAGGCCCCTTCAGCATTTAAGCCGTCATTTTCTTTTTACTCCCCCTCCAAAAAAACTATTGTTTTTATCTTTTTATATGAACTAGGAGGTCCTCCGGAGCTGAACCGCACATTGGAAGCTCCACCCCATGCCTCCCCCTGCCACCCCATGCCCAATTGCAAAGATGTAATATTTTCTTTGCCAGTACCTGCATGGATAACACAAAGGTGGCTGCACGGTCATTCAATTGGAAACTCCAATGTCATCTTACAATGTCACAGCTTTCTATTGGTAGCCCGCGTAAGACTGACCCAGGAGCCATATTGTTTCCTGGACAAGAATTCCTCTATGGGAGTTTCAACAAGAAATATTTCAGGAACTGGTGGGGCGTAGCTTAGTGTCCTGGTTCAGTTCTGGGTCACACGTTGTTTCAAATAAGGTTAAAAAAAAGTATATTAAAAAAACAAGCGGCACAGATTGCTGCTTCAAGCATGTAAATCCATAAACCAATGGCAATCCTGCCTATTTCATAATTGTAAATGACATACTTTTCAATAATATAATGAATATACACTAATAAAGTTTTAATTCATGACTGAAAGTATCAGGTAAAAGGTCTTTTGGGCTAAACCACATAGCGTGCATTTGCACTGTAGCCCAGTCATCTTAAAACAGTCTGTAAAATATCCTGGATCCAACGTATTCTCTTTGTAAATACAGTTTTTAGTTTGAAATAAAGTGAAAATGTGATCCTTGCTAAAAACATTAAAAAGTTTTATGTTTTAAGCCTCAGCAGCTTCAGACTACATGTAAAAGACAGTAGCATAACATGAAGATTCTTTAACTTGTTGTATAATCTTCCCTCTAGTCCATGGACAAATGCCTGGAAAATAAGACACCTTTTGCTTTCAGTAGTTTCTCTGCACGTCACACAAACCCAGTGTTTGTTCAAGATTAAGCTTGGAATGGCACTAATTTTAATATTTATAGTGATCACAAAGTAAAAAAAAAAAACAAAACACTTGTTACTCCCATTTATGCGAGTGGAGTACCATTAGTCTACACAGAAGTATTTTAAGCCCCCCCCCTGTGCTTACTAGTAATGCCACATAGTGACATCTGTGTCTTAAACGTCACAGATTAATTATACAACAGGGATTTAGCACCAATTTTCTACTATTGAGTCAATAAACTGGAATTATCTCTGCTATAAAGTATTAGTGGAATCTCTCATGTCCACACCTGCAAGGCGTCCACTTGCTTGTTGAGAGAAGGTGTGATTTTGGTCACTCCATTCCTCTACTGGCAAATTCTGTACATCTGACGCTTCCTTCTGAGAAGCTATTGGGTTCCTGCTAATAACCAAATCAAGTTTGTTGCCAGATTCTGCAATAAGGGGAACAACCAGGCAGCAGTCAAAGTCTCTGGTGCGTACATGATTCACCTATAATGATACAAAAAGGGTACAGGTTATGATATTTATTTTCTTTGGTTTTCAGCTTGTAGAAAAATGAAACCTAAGATCTATTACTTTTAACTTGGCATAAATAGTATTCATTGTTTTGTTTCTGTAACCTCTCCATCGTACAGTGGATGTATTTGCATTCCTAGGCAACTTAGTTTGAGTTAAATACTTCAGAGCAAAGTTGAATAGTTACCCAACAGCAGAGTTGCACACATCAATTCAAACGATTCAGGATTTTGCTAAAAATATATATATATCTTTAAATCTGATACTGCTCACATAAAATGGAATTCAGAGCAGGGGGATGTGTGTTCTTGAGCTATTTTTTAATCAGACACTTGGAGCCTAGTTACGTTAAAAAAAAATAATTGTACCGGACTGTCCACCAGCAATTCAAATGTATGTATATAGCGCTATTAATGTACATAACGCTTCACAGCAGTAATACACATGATAATCATATAAATAACAAGTAATACAAACAACACGTCAAGGGAAGAAGTGCTTCAGACATAAGTGACACTTAGGAAAAGGAGTCCCTGGCCCGAAGAGCTCACAATCTAATTGGTATGTTGGAGGAACGTACAGAAAAACAAGAATAACACAAGACACTGCAGGTTTTCTTAATGCTATTTAATGAGCCAAAAACTTAGAGATGTTTTGACTAGAGAGCTCTTTTTCAAGTGGTGAGTGGCTTAAACTAAAATGTCCCATAAAGTCTTATAAACCATACAAATCCCCAGCATGCTCACTGCTGATTGGAAATAACACCTGCTGTAGTAGTGTGCTGGATCCTCATTAATCCTCAACGCTGCAGCTGGAAGAGATCGCAGCTTCTGCAATGGTCCAATAAAATTGCCTGCTTGACGCACGTGATCCGATGTGTCCAGCGTCATCCTGTTAGTGTCAGTCGTCGTCAGGGAGATGTGATGCCGGGCGCCATCAATTTAAGAGCGGAAATGGGATGTTTAAGATCTTTACAGTGTTTAAGGAGGGCAGTTTCCTCTGCGGAATGTATGGTCTTGCTCTTGTGCTCAATGCATCTCGTTTTTAACATTCTGTTCGTTTTGCCAATAAAGCAAAGTCCGCAAGACCAACACTCAAGGTTTTCATTTGCTAAATTGTTTGGACATGCTTATTTATATTCTGCTCAAAATCCACATCTTACATAAATAAGCATAATTATGTCTTACCATACTTCCTTTTTAAACATGAGTTAATATTTAATTTTTTTGTTTGGTCACAATTAGTCACTTGAGGCATGGGCCCTACTGACATTGCTTATATGCTGTTTCTCTTTTTCACATATATGTGCTGGAAGATGTTATTGCCCCGCTTGTATTTCGGTGATCTCCACAATCAACATGTCACATTCAGCTGTCTGGATTCCTCAAATGGAACTTATATTTGTATATCTCACAGACGCTAAGAGGTACATTAACTTACCCGCGCACTGAAGAAACAACGGAATATTCGTTTTCATCTCAGCAACTGTTGCACAACAATTTATTCATAAAGAAATGCATATAGATATTCGTTGGGAGGAGCATAAGGATAATACAAACTAAACCGTGTTTAATGAAACACCATCACCGGATTAAGTCCAAAGGATTGAACAGACTAATTGCTCTGCGCATGCGCAGCGTCGGATACCTAGCAACAATTGGATCTCGCCGAGGGAGTAAAGGTGGATGGAAGTCAGCTAGTATGACGTCAGCAAGATGGCGCCCGACATCAAAGTTTAAAGCCCGGCGCATGCGCAGCGTAGTTCACATAGCAACGATCGGATCTCGCAGAGGGAGGAAAGGGAGATGGAACACAGCCATGATGATGTCACCAAGCTGGCGCCCGGCATCACATCTGACACATTAACAGGATGACGCTGGACACATCGGATCACGTGCGTCAAGCAGGCAATTTTATTGGACATTGCAGAAGCTGCGATCTCTTCCAGCTGCAGCGTTGAGGATTAATGAGGATTCAGCACACTACTACAGCAGGTGTTATTTACAATCAGTGAGCATGCTGGGGATTTGTATGGTTTATAAGACTATGGAACACTTTAGCTTAAGTCACTCACCACTTGAAAAAGACCGCTCTTGTCGAAACATCGCTACCTTTTTGGCTCTTTAAATAGCATTAAGAAAACCCGCAGTGCCTTGTGTTATTCTTGTTTTACCGTACGATTTGGATTTCCAGCAGGACTTCTTTCAATACAAGTGCACCGGTAAATATGTATGTTTCTTTATTATTATATGGTGTGCAGCAGTTATCTTCATTTTTTGCAGGAGGAACGTACAGAGATAGTAGGAAGGTGCGTCTGCAGGGGTTCAAGGTCGATGCATGAGGTGTAAAGTATCAGCCATGGAGCATATGCTTCAATAAGGAGGTGTGTTTTAAAATGGGTCTTAAAGGTGGCTAGAGAGGGTGCTAATCGTATATTGAGGGGAAGGGCATTCCAGAGGTGTGGGGCAGTCAGTGAGAAGGGTTTAAGGCGGGAGAGGGCTTTACACACAAAAGGGGTAGAGAGAAGACATTTTTGAGCAGAACGCAAGAGTCCATGGATTAGGAGGGGGAAAATGGTGGTCCTGAGAGGATGTTAGTATAACTTTCTTTTTTTCCCCCCATTGTTCAATTCTCAATTCTCTCCGTAAAGCAAGACACTTACAGGGTTATGTATAACTTGGCTCCTTAGACAAACCATATAAATGAATATATCTGAAAAATGTGTATGGAACGCTGTAGGTATTATTTTTGGTTTTGCTTTTTTTAATCTCCACTTTATACCCTCTCTCTGTGGTTGAGGTCTGACATGTTTCCCCCCATCGCCTTTTTCAGTACCCCAATGTAAACCAAATTCAAAATAAAGAATATTTAAATAAATAATTGTATTATATAGTGCTTTTGTTATACCCCTTGTTAGAATGAATAAGTCCATACCCTAAATCAGGGGTGCGCAAACTGGGGGTCGCATGAAATTTTCTGGGGGTGGGGGATGTGGTGTTTACAGAGGCCCCGCGCTCTTCCCCAAAGCATTTAAATTAAGTGACAGGAGTGCTCGCGAGGTCTCTTAAGTTTCCTTATCTGGTCTCCGGCGGTTCTGGCGATGCGGCGTCCAATAACACCGTGGGGTTACATGACTCACATGACGTTGGGACACCAGAGAACAGGCGAGGGGGGGAAGGGGGAGGGAGGGAAAGGGGAAGAGGGGGAAGCGGAGGGACAGGGGGAAAAGCAGACGGGGGTGCAGATGAAAAATGTGTTGCGCACACCGCCCTAAATACACGCTCGAGTTAAAGTGAGTTACCGAAGGCTACAGAGGGTGAATGTAAGAGGCTGAAGTTGATAAACCACTATACCACCCCAACCCTTCAGAACAACAAACTTGATGTTTAAAATAATCTGGTAATATAACCAGAGCAGCTGCAGCTACCACTTTACTTCTTGACTTCTTTTAAAAGGACTTGCAAACTTTGTAAATGTAAAACCATCTAAGGCCAGGTCCGTGGTGCCTTCGCCCGTGCCGAGGCGTGCGCGGCCATGACGTCACCTGCTTGAAGCGGGTGCATTTTTTGGCCATGGTACGCGCGCCGTCCGTGGGCGTGTCTAGGGGTGTGCCAGTGCAAAGTGAGGGTGAAAGAAAACGGCGCTAACTCTATTAGTGTGCACTGGTGTTTATACAGTGGGTTTATAATGAAATCAAATACTTCTACATACTTTTACATATACACTGTTGCTGAGCTGAGAGTTGGAGATCCCTACACCTGGTTAAGAAATCTTCTAGCAGAGACCATGTGTGTCAAAAACCCGACGTGTTTGACTTACATCTTGTAAGTAGGCAACACATAAGAGCCGAGACAACACAAATGTATACACCCCTTCAAAAAACTGTCTGCACTTAGATTGTTTTTTTGTTCTATTTCCCTTTATGCTCCCCCTGGATTGCAGTTGGTTAGGGGTGTGCCAGTGACATCACGGCGCTGGTTTGCCATCATTGGGCAAACAGCACACGTGACCGGCCTGTCGTGCCAAGAAATGAGTTTGAACGGATTTCTTCGCAATGCCCGGCCCCTCCCGCTTCCGCCCGCCGCAAGGACACGAACACTGCCTTGAGGCAGTCTGTTTTCTCAACGTGCGGACGCGTCTGCACGGTCTGCGGTACCATGGCCCCGGCCCTAGTCGTGCCCTCATTCTCTACAATTATTTCTGTCCAGAATTTAAGATACATTTTAAAAAAACTCTGCAATTTTAGATCTGAGAGAATAAATGGCGGAGCACAATAGAAAAATACAGTGTACAGCTTTCCATGAGGTAGCAGTTAAAGGTTAAACCCAATGGAGAGAGACGTCTGCAGCAGAAATGTGAGAGTTGCAGTTTTTACAACTTGACAATGTAGCAGGACCCAACCAAAATGTTTCATTAATCATACTCCATCTTCCAGCAAATAACAGTGACATTTCATGGGGGGTGGTGGTGGGGGGAGCTGGCTTGTTCCCTGTGGGGGGGTGTGGGCGGGAGGTTAGGTGGGCGGTCGAGCGCTTCCTTGGGTTCGGTTGTGTGGTTTGGTGTGTGTGCCGGGGGTCGCCGTGTGATACGGGTGTGGCGTGATGGTGGGGGGAGGGTTGGGTGGGTGGTGGTAGGCGGGGTGGGTCCGGCGTATGCGCTTTGAGTGGTGGGGGGGGGGGAGGGCGTCGTGTGTGGTTAGGGTGGGTTGGTGGTTTGTGGCGGGGGGGTGGTTGGTTGGGGTGGGGGTTGGGGGGTCTTTCTCTTGGGGTGTGGGGTCGGTGGGGTGCGTTTGGGGGTTGGTGTTGGTGTTTGTGGTGTGGTTGGGTTGCGCGGGGGGGGTGGGGCGGCGGTGTTTTTGTGGGGGGGTTGTTGGGGGGGGGTGGGTGGTCGTTGCGTTGGGGGGGGGGGTTGGTTTGTGGGGGGGGTGGGTGTCAACAATTCAGTGTGTAGTCAGGGTGAATAATGGAAATTCTTACAAAACAAGTGGTCTTTATGCATTTTAATGAGTTTGTGTCATGAAATACTGGAGGTCCCCGGGGTGCTTATCACTGTATGTGATCATTACCTGCAAAAGTCGGTCATATGGCTTCAGGCCCCCCAGATCTCCAGGCCCATTGGGACGGATATTCTTCACATAAACACCTTTTTCCAGTACACCATCAGCGACACTAAAACCAAAGTCCTCCCTATCAGAGTCATTTTAAATAAAGAGGACCGGCAGGGGAGGAAGAAAGGAAACCAGTTGTGACGTTTGTAGTCCGGCTTGGTTATTGTTTAGTTATAGATGATTGTTTGTTTTTTTTTGATTATATGTACTTCACTTATGTTATCATAATTGAGGTACGCAAGTATTTATGCGCTATGTGTTTGTATTTTTTTATTTTCTCAGGTGAAATCTCATCCCTGGAGCTGATACTAACTGCCGCCGTTGGTTGTATAACTTTTATACTACTTTGCATATAACATATAGGCCAGACCAAGGAGGATAATCTTTTTCATTCTAGTACCTTACCGGGTGGTCAGAGTCATATTTCAGGCTGCCCCTATATATTCTTTTTATCTGTTAGAATATTAGGTTGGTTTTTTTGTGCACATATATAGTACACTCATACACCTTTCGATTTAGCGATTTGTGTTTCTGTTTTTGTTAGGTTGACATCAACTGGTGCAAATTTATGATTTGTCGAAAGTTATCCCATTTTTGTGCGGCACCACACACCTCTTTCCGCGCCTCCCGATGCTGCTCTTTCCTCCTTCTCCTTGGCCCAACACACCCAACGCCACTTGCCTCGTGTATCACTCCGCTGGAGTGGTCTCGCACTTATTTCATCACCAATTTAAAATTCAGACCACTCAGGATTGGAGGCACCGCTGACCGAGCCCCCTAGCCAGCAAGCCTGCTATGTCTCCTCTGCACCTCACAGGTTTCGCCAAACATTCCTCTGATTATGTACCCACAGGAGGATCGTTCCACTATTGTTGTGACAGATGAGTTTATATATATCCGAGTCGACACCCCATACATATTCCGATATTGTTACCTCTTAATTTGAACTCTATGGGACAGAGGTCCGACATACAGGTGATACACCGTCGGTTCCTACTGGTACACTTTGGCGATCCTTTATTCCGCCTGTTACTTTTTCAATTAGTGTTTCTCTCTGTGTGTGTCTGTTGGCCAATTATTCAGTTAGCTCGTTCCTCCACAAACATCCGATCAATATAATACCCGTTGCCTACCCTTCATAAATTCGTCCCAATTATCTATTACCTATTGTAAGCCCTGGCTCTGTATAGAACAGGTGCCGTTTGCGCGCGGCAACCATCTCTTCTTGTTAAGCCACTAGTGGCTACTCTACAGTCGGTTTTTGTATAAACGTATTCTTCATCATCATGTGTTCCTCATCAGTTCTAGATGTGGGGTACAACTATATACTGATAGTCGTTCTTTATACCTGTGCCTGCAATCATCTCATTAACCCCTTAAACCTGGCACCCGGTAATCATAGAACTTGCAGCCGACTGGCAGTCCTCGCCACCACTCCAACACCTTGTTTATGTACACTACCTTTACTCATTCCCCCAGTGCTCACATCCTAATACCACGTATTATATATATGATCAGCTACTGATAAACGCAATTACCACCCAGCTAGGCAGCACAACATGAAAATGCCCCTGACAGGTCCTGTTTAACACAATCCTGCTCTTGCGCCCCATGCACCCATACACGCATGCACGTGCATATGACCCACCGCGTTTCTGGCTTGATGTGGAAGAATTGAATGCTGAATGTGACTTTATGTGGTGTACCGGATTTATTGTGATTTGGGGACGTTTCCTATAACACCGCCTGCACCATCGGATACGACTTTCTCTACTTCACAAATTGGAGACATTTACCATTTTTGCTTTTACACTCTATGTCCTGATGATTCCCCCCAAAGGGCGGGCCGGGCGGGGTACATTACCCCATTCTTGTAGATTCACCTTCCATACACCTTACCACTAGGTACGCTAGTTGACTGACATGCTTACAACCTAGGTATTTGTATGTGTCTATATAATAAAGATGTTCTGCAAAGCCACAATACATCTCGACGGCGTTCTGTCCTTTTTCACCCTCCCCCCCCCTGACATCACAGGACCTTCTCTTTCCATTTTTTTCATACCCACACCACTTTGAACACGAACAAGCACCCCTGTGTCACCGCCTACAGCTATGCCACACCATTTCCGCACACCCGCACCCACCACCACACAGTGGCTTGACCCATATAATCACATAAAACACATCTACTCGAAACACATAGCTGGCACCAACTAGTTGACCAGCGTCCCGGGGGTGTAAATACACTCGCCGGGAGCGAGCAATGTATTTTAGGTGTGCGAACCAATTGGACCATCATATATTATATCTATTTTACCCTATTTATATTTAGATATGTAGAGATTATATATAGAGATAGATATTGATGCACCTTCCCCCCCTTATATTAGTGCTATATATATAGATATCTTCCTCCCTATATTATATTCATATACGACATCTATATTTTGTATATATATTCCATGTAGTAACAATACACTTTTGACCCCCATATCCTATATTATATGTAACAGGATTCCTAACATTAGAATCCAATTCCCGCGCTGGAAGATTTACCTTACAATGCCACAACACATTCATTCTAAACTAGACAATTTCTGTGTTTGCCAAGAGCCGCTAACAAAATAAGACTCCGGTTGTACTGACCTTGTGTAACTCCACAGGAGTTGGAGACATGATTTCTTTAATTTCTTGTTTAATTTTTCTCATGGCTACTGACTTTCTTCCTACATCAGATGGTAATGTGTTGCTCCGGGCGTCCTGGCTGTAATGTGGCCTGACAGAGCTTTTTTCTTGGAAACTTCCTTGTCTTCCCAGCTGCCCGAGAGGCTGCATATTCTCATGATTCAAGCTCAGTGTGCTTCCCGACATAATTGTTGCCTTCAGCAGGAACACAAAAAAATTCTGTTTAACTCATCTCTCATTTGGCATTATTTTTGTTTAAAAAAAAAAATGTCTATTACAGTATATGATATAAATATAAAACTTGATTGGTAATCTGAGCTGACATTACGACGCGGCTCTCAGTGCAAGTCTTGAAGAAGGAATATATGCCAATATTTAGCTGCTATGAACTCCCTCTGGTATGAGATAGAAAGAGGTTATAATATATGACGGTTCCTGTGGGTTGGGAAGTACGTCTTCTTTTTAGTCATAATCTGGAGCTGGAGTGTGTGAGCAAATCTAAACTGTACTCTTTGGATGCTTCCATGAGCCAATGTTACTGTTTGGGGAAGAGAACTTGTCAAAGACAAATAAAAGTACGATCTCTCTACAGTATGAGATGTACTGAAGTATGACTTGGGTCAGGAGTGGCCAACTCCAGTCTTCAAGGGCGGGTTTTAAGGATATCCCTGCATCAGCACAGGTGGCTTAATCAGTAGCTGAGCCACCTGTGCTGAAGCAGGGATATCTTTAAAACCTGACCTGTTGGTGGCCCTTGATGACTAGAGTTGGCCACCCTTTCTTAAATATTCTATACCTCCCAACGAGCCCCTTTTCATCTGATTGGGATTGCTGCTGTCCTTAGACTAGATGGTTGATGTTGTTTAGGTCACTATTGCACAACACATTCACAGATAACACATTGGATTTACAGACTAGGAGAAGAATGCTCTGACTTCAAGCTAAATACTGAGCCACTTTTCTATATTAATGTGGGGACTTCTATGACCCCCTTTCATTGAGAGAGAAGCACAGGTTTGGCAAGAACTGCATGGGTCAAATAACTGAAAATCAACTGCAATGTCACCATTTCTAAGCATCGCCAAAAAAATGTAAAACTGCAATCAATTATCAGTGGTCGACAGAAGGATATAATGGGATGTATAATTCACAAAAGCAATGCTTTAACATCATTCACTTCCATATGTAGCTTTAAAGAAGCTGTTTAGTGGCAATTAATTCATGAGCAGGTGTCAAAATGGTGATCTGGGATAATTCCGGTGAACCCGCTGGCAGGCTTCCATATGCTTTTCATCAACATTTCCTTGGTACATGTATTTGTATTATGTTTTCAATTAAATTGAAGCATGTACCTGTCCACCACAGATGGTAATAAGATTCGTTTGCAAATCCCAGAACTGGTGCACTTCCTGAGCAAGACCACAGCTTAACCATCAATTCTAAGGTCAGCGAGACAAATATGGCTTGCAGTGCCCTACAGAGATCATATTTGCAATGTGATCCAAGACACACTGCCAACAAACAATTTACATTAGCTTGATTGGCTGGTAGACCCATACACAGAAAATACTGGCTTCGCCCTGTAATTTAACTATGTCACAGAGTACAGATGGTCCCATATTAGTATTCTGGGGAGCAATTAAAATGAAATTCCTGTATGTCAACCCTATTCCTCTCCTGGTAGTTTTACATTGTTTTATATGTCAACCCTATTGACATTTATATAAACTGTGCTCACAAACTCTGCTTACATGCACATAATCACTGGTTGTGTCCCTTATAGTATGTTTGTATTAGGAACTGAACACTGAGTAGTAATTATATACTGGTGTCAATAGGGATTTTAAGAAAAAACAATTAATAAACAGCTTGAGCGGCCACTTCGGGGACTATAGCTATTACCCCTTTGTTGCAATCCTTATTGCTGTGGTATGTATTTCCATTTGAAAATGGTCATAGCATGTAGGCTCTATAGGGCAGGGATTCCTGTTCCTATCGTGCTTTGATGCTTGATATGTATTTTGTGAAGTACTCTGCAAGCTATGATAATATACATACACACACGCATATAGTTTAATAAAGAATGTCAGTGTTACAAACACATTGAAAGAGATAATGTTAGTACATTAGAGAAAATGGACAGAACACTCAATATTTAATAATTGTGCTGTGGCCAGAGCAGTGCCTGGTATTAAATGGTAAACATAAAAGCAGCCAAAGTGTAAGCTATAGGGAAAAAAACCTGCATGCACAATATCATTTAAATAGTCAAATATATGTGATCAAATCACCAGCAACATGCATGGTTTGATCCCCATAATCTGGGGACTGAAATGCTGATGTTCATGGTGATTTAATTAGTATATTTTTAAATGTCATTCATCCTTTATGTTCTGAGATCTACATTGGTGCACCAGGCAGCAAGCACACCCTCTGTGTTCAAAGAACAGGCACAGCACCAGCAGCAACATTTCATCCCCTGGTTGGAAAAATGTGCAAATGCATTTTACTTCTAATTCAATCTGATATTTTCCTTTTTGCTCTTTATTTCCGGTTAACTTCACATCCAGGTAACAAGAAACACTGAACGTTATCAAGGTCTGCTGTCACTAGCAAGGGCTTCAAACTATTATTTCTAATGACATTAAATAGCAGCTATTCTTAATGATAAAAAGCTAAACAAAAATAATGTCTACAAATTGTTTTGTTGTTGTTTTTTTTTTAAAGAAGTTTACAGATAAAAAATGGTAGTAGAGTAAATAACAGGGTTTTTAACTTCAACTTGCCATTTGCGTAATCATAGATACCTCTATATGCTCAACACTGGTATGGATCAAATGATTCCTAAAAGTGCAGTCATCAGACTGACACAGTCAAAGTCCAACTTCTCTTGAACCCATTTACTTGTAATATGGAGTGCAGATCATAGTACACTTTCTATTGGTAAAGTTTGACCATTTCAACCCTTGTTGGGAATGTCTGGTAAAAGTGTAATTGTTGCAGTTTAATAATCTGATTGACGCTCACTTAGCCTTGGTCAGTTGACACGTTACTGGCAGCTGGCATTGAAGACAAACAGCGGTTATGGTACAATGGAAGCCAACACACCAAAGGACAACTCCCAACACAATAAAGGTAAGAAACTTATTTTGCACACCATTGCACTCTATACAGAGACAAGAAGAAATAGCAATGAACATAAAAATATATACCAAGAGGACCATGTTTCTGGGATATACATGCCTGACAGGCTTCTCCTGCAAGAAGTAATAAAGTTATGTTCAGTACAATTATGTGAAGATAGAAGAAATAAGATTTATTTTCTTTTTTAACAATGCATGTCTATATTACCTCTAGTTCTCTCAGAATTCCTGACTGTCCACATGTTTCTAAATCCTCCAAGGCCTGAGACCAGAAATTCTCCTCCTGATCAGCTTCTGGTTCCTCTTGTGTGTAACTGCGGAATAATAATAATAATACCAATATTTAAAGGCAGGTTACACAAAAACAGTACTAAACAAAGCATTCATTCCTTCAAGAAAATAGCTGTCTGGCCACAAACATGTTAAAGATAAATACAAGAGGGATGAGGGCAGGGGCTGTGGGTCTGAAAAAGAAAACCAAGCGCACATTTATATGAATGTTTTATAATCATTTGAAGTCTATATTCTATTTCTATAAAAATAAAAAAAATGGGTTTAAAACTAAACCAAAAATCCTAAATTATGTGTTGTAAAAGTTCAGCAAATGTCTTCATAGTGCATAAATCAATAGCGCGTGTATAGTTCAGTGTGCCTTCGGGAGATTCATTCACTCAATTGGTCTATAGCACGGAGCAGTGTCACACAGATACTGCATATAGAGCTGTGATTGATGCAACACAGTTTATTTTGTTTCCAAAATTACGCCATGTGCTTCAGTACCTAAGATAGCTGCAGTACAAGCCTCCTCATTGGAAACGTAAAAAATAATAATAATCAAAGATTCCCGTTGGAAACTAACTTATCGTATTAAAAGTACTTATTGTCTTAGGGACTTTTTTTTAAAAATTATCTTAAGTAATTTGGGTGCCAGAGATGTCTGCAATGTGTTGCTGTCTCTCTGACAGTGCGATATATACCTACCTGTGGTGGAGATCGGGGGTGCTCAAGACCCCCAAGAAGTCAGGTTTTCAGGATATTCCTGCTTCAGCACAGGTGGCTCAATCAAAGACGGATTGGCAGTGGCGTAGCAAGGCATGCACGGGCCCCCGGGTAAAAGTTTTGTATTGTTTCGCCACACATGCAATCAGCACATGTCTACCACGCATGTGCGATCGCACGTTCCAACTGCGCATGCGCGATCAGCTCTTTCATACTGCGCATGCGCGATCAGCTCTTTCATACTGCGCATGAGCGATCAGCTCTTTCATACTGCGCATGCGCGATCAGCTCTTTCATACTGCGCATGCGCGATCAGCTCTTTCATACTGCGCATGAGCGATCAGCTCTTTCATACTGCGCATGTGCGATCAGCTCTTACCAACTGTGCATGCTTGATCGGCATTTTCCTACCATGCATGCACGATCGGCAGTTGCCGTTTGCTCGTGCGTATGCTCGATCGGCAAGCTCCGATAGCGCTTGAGCGACCGGCAACAGTCGATTGCGCTTGCTCGGTAGGCATATGCCAATTGCGCACACGCAGTTGGAAGAGCCGATCGCGCATGCACGGTAGACAATTTCCGATCGCGCATGTGCAGAATGAAAGAGCCAATTGCGCATGCGCGATAGCCAAGTACTTGTCGCACATGTGCAGCAGCAAAATTATGCATCGAGTGGGCCCCCGGACTTTGCCCGGGCTATAGCTACTCCCCTGTGGACTGGCACTGATTGAGCCACCTGTGCTGAAGCTGGGATATCCTTAAAACCTGACCTGTTGGTGGTCTTGAGGACTGGCGTTGAGCACCCCTGGTGTAGATAAACATTAATATATATAAAAAAAAGAACCCCTTCAATGCCAGAGGGGCAATGCGTTACAGGCCCCTCTAGCAGTGAAGAGATTAGGCAGAAGGGCCTTGCCATATAGAGCTTACAATACATTTTTGGTAGCGGAGGCCAGGGAGATGAAGCCACTTGCCCAAATTAACACAGGGACTTTATTTATTTACTTCTAAGATAGTGACGTTTCTCATATGGTACCGCATGTAAAACCAACTTTGTACGGGTTCGGATACCCACAGAACAAACAGATCATCAAAACGGGAGCGAGCGTACAGTATACCAGAAAAAAATAGCTTAGGCAATTCTGTCAACTGAGCCTGATACATCTTCACCTTATGTTCTAGGTCAGGGGTGCGCAAACTAGGGAGCACAAGAATTTCTAGGGGGGGTGCGGCAGTTACAGAGGCCCCGCGCTCTTCCCCAAGGCATTTAAATTAAATGCCCGGGGCGGCGAGGCCCCTGTAACTCCCTTACCTGCTCTCTGTCGGCTCTTCAGTGATACGTCGCCATGGCAACGCGGCGTCAAATGATGCCGATTCCTTGGAGGGGGAGGAGCGCGAACGCTGCGGCTGCCTGGCAGGGGGGCGCAGCTCGGGAAGTTTACACGCCCCTGTTCTAGGTGACATTTAAGTGAAAACGTGCATTCATATTTATTGCATGATGGACTCAGCTGACATGTTAAACAAGCCCCCAAATCCTTTGCAGCCTTTTCATTTTCTGTTTAAAGCAGCAAAACATGTGTAATCTTATTATTATTATTATTATTATTATTATTAAATAAATCAGTTTTGTAGTATTAGATAATACTTACTGCATTTTTTAAAACATTATTATTATTATTATTCAACTTAATGCCATTTTTAATGAGTTTTAAAGCATCTTTTGATTTCTATAGCAGGCGTTAGCCACCTCCCCAGCAGTGCAATATCTTTGTAACTCTTTCCTGTTTGTGATCATTTGTTGCCAATATTTGAGCTGTAAACTGTAACAATAGACCATGTTACCGTAGCAATATAAGGATACATTGTAGCTGCTGTTAGACTGACTGAAGCAGCCATTATGTTAGTCACAGCATAATGATTTTGACCGATTATAACAGGAGCGCCAAACGATTGCAAGTTTAGAGTGTAGAATTGCTGCTTTAACCAAAGCCTTTCGCCAAACACGGTTATGGTGTGGATTATAATATAGCGTTAGATCAGGGGTTCTCAACTCCAGTCCTAAAGACTCCCCAACAGGGAAGGTTTTCAAGATACCCCTGCTTTAGCACAGATGAGCCACCTGTGCTGAAGCAAGGATATCCTGAAAACCTGACATATTGGGGGATCTTGGGGACTGGAGTTGAGAACCCCTGAGTTAGGTGAACAGAGGCCCAATGAGATAATGCGACATGCAAAAGAGCACAATGTTAATAGCCGAGGGAAGAAATGGATAGCAGATTGTACGACCCTTCATGTTTAAAGTCTATTTAAAAAAAAATGAAATACACATCATTTTATTTGAAACGGTATCTTAAGTTAAAAGTGGCAGTGTTTAACTCTTAGTTGTGTTGCATCATTAATGCTGCTTGCTAGACTCTCGAAAGCAAATATTTAGTCATTTCATCCCATTCATTGCTTGAGGTGCCGGCCATGGCTTGATCTTACATGAAAGTGACTTCTAAATACTAATCTGCTACAGGCAGAGATCTCTGCTAAGTGCAGAATAGAGAAAACAGTGCGTGTTTCCAGGGGGGATCTGTGCTGCAAAAGAAATTATTTAATGTAATGTGAAAGGTTTTTTTTCTCATGAAGCAAACGGGAAGGAATTCAGTTGGGTAATTTCAGTGGATTGACGATTGTAGGCGAATCGCTTCCATTAAAGGGGATATGCCTTTTACAGGCTCCACTATGATTTTTACACTACGAGTGCACTTTTATGATACACACGATTTGCAATAAGCTAAGGCTGTAACAGGTGTTTGAGAAATCACATAGAAAAGATGACAGGGAAAAAAGATAAGGTCGGGTTATGCTGTTACATGGTAATCTTTATTTGATGAAAGGTAATAATCTACTGCCAATCACAGTCTCAGTGGCGGCACCTGTAATGCATTTCAGAGCAGTGTCTACTTTTCCATTGGATTAAACATATCAATGCATTTCTGAAAGATCACACGCAGCACGAATTGTGTATCTAAGGCTGCGCGTATAGTGCCGGCGACAGCGACGTCGCGTCAAAACAAATGCATTGCCGCTGGCGTGTGCCTTATAGTAAGCGCGATGCGGCGGTGCAACGGCTCGGTCGCGATCGCTGGAAGTCATCTCAATTTGATTTTTCCAGCGACCACAGCCTGACGTTACCGTCACTATAAGCGTAGCTTTACTCATTGAAAATATGCTACAATTTACAACAAAATGCATTTTAAACATTAGATCTACAGTAATTGAAGGGTGGATGTCAGATTCCAAATTACACCCTCAAATAAAGTTTTTAGAGGTTTAGTAACTGAAGTCCACAAATACAGCATTTCCTAAAATATCTTTGCTAAAAACATCCAGAGACCTTTGAGATCTCAAAAGCTTAAGTGCAAGTGTCCAGGAATTTCATGTTAGTCCATGCAAACACCATACAATGGTACTGTACTTACCAAAACCAAGCACACACAGAAATACCAAGAAAGGGGCACCAGATGAGAAAATAACTCTACTCCCATTATAAAGGATTCACAGTTACAAGCAATGGGGGAGATAATATCTGGCATTAATTATTCTTAGACACCCTATAATGAACACGTGAGTTTTAATAATAATTCCTAACAGTCTGGACAACACGTAAAAATACAAACAGCTCATAGATACCATACGACTTACCCACTCGCTGTAGGTCTATCCCATTCATCGTCACTAGGACCAGTGTCCTGGAAGTGATTTCTTGGCCTAGTTAAAGGAGACAAGCTGCCCTTCTGCTTGGGGTTTCTCCATTCATAGGCATTGAAGCTGAATCCAGATGCCTGAAAGTTTGGGCCTAGAAGTTGATCACGTGATTAGAATTAATATTTTTTGAACTCCTACAATTTAAATATACTTCATCACTTAGCAACCTTTAGTGGTGTTTTAATAACGAGACAGCACTGAGACAGGCAACACATTCGCTACCATTTATGACAGCTGCTGTATAATTGAAGGAAGTCTATGTATTAGGACTATTTTCGAGGAAAATTGGTAGAAGAGGCCTTTTTGTTTTGCGTCTCTTTGGGCCAATGTGTCAAGGTATTTCGCTCCAATTTTGCAATGTGGGGAAAGTAAATAGTAGGCGCTAGCCATCATATTATAATGGGATGTAGTAAATTCAACATCGCATCATTATTTCCCCCCTCTTTACACCATAAAAATCTGCAGGCTCAGACATTGGGTTAAACCCCTCTGGTTTACAATCTGTCCCAGATGTAAGAAACTTCACTAACTAGCCAAGCAAAAAAGGACACGCCTGTGTAACTGTTACATACGCCTATAATATATATTATCTCTAACTGTGCATGCAATATCTCGTATATAATGTATAACCCTGTTCACTTATGTAACCATGTATTATTTGTCATCATAACTCTATGCCCAGGACATACTTGAAAACGAGAGGTAACTCTCAATGTATTACTTCCTGGTAAAACATCTTATAAATAAATAAATATGATCGGTAAAGGATGAAACCGAACAGAAGAAAGAATTCAGCAACAATTCCAAAGCTACTGTAGTGTGCTGAGAGGACTTATCAAGTATCGTTTGTATTATCATATAATTTGCCATTTTATTTTTGTATTTTGTAGCACTGTCACACTAGTCTGCAACATATTTTGATGAAAATTTATTTATTACCTATTTTGGAGGATTTAAACATTTCGGCCTGCTTAATAATTTTATCCTTTAATAACTCCAATGGTACCCCAATTCGGGGATACAACATATAAAAGGCTGCACAGCAGTCCAGGATAGAGAGCAGAGGCGATGTTAGCAAGAATTCCTGAATGCAGTCTTTCGAACTGTAGAACAACCCAAAAAACAACAACAATAACCTTTAGCACTGAGCAAAAATGTCAAGGAAAAGGTTTGCTCACCAGCAAATATTAATATGATGCTGAGTGATGTATACAGAGATGGACGCAGAAAACCTGTTTTCCCCACGAAGGTTAATTCCGAAACGTTGTGTGTTCATCTATGTATACATTACTCTGCATCATATTAATATTTACTGGTGAGCATACCCTTTGCTTTACATTTTTGCTCAGGGCTACAGGTTATTGTTGTTTGTATGTTATCATTTGGGTTTACAGGTTACCCTTTTTACCACCAGTCTGTATAGTTTGTTTTCAGTATCACAGTGCCACCACTACACTCTTTATTCATAGTTAAAAGCTAAAAACAAAACTAGACAGTTTCCACTCTTCCTGTTTCCCGGGATAATTTTTCCTACACACTTATATATAAAAAAAATTCATACAACAGTATTGGAAATGCACATTTTAAAGAACAACGATACATATGCAGCCAATGTCATTGCATCTGTTATCATGCAGTAAAACATTAAACTCACTGCTCCAATGTTTTAAATTACAAATCAAGTGATGGCGCATTCAAATTTGCGCTAGTGGAAAAGCGTCATTGGGCAACAATGCTGGCTGTACTGTACATTACTCGCATAAACAAATGATTTGAATGAAACAAAATCAAGGTAAATCGCAAATCAACAGCTTGACCACATTAGCAACTAGTAGCATTTGTGCAATAAACGGTTACATTTTTGTTTCTGCATATTATTGTAGGTTCGTTACACTAACAAGCAAGTACAGTGATATATACTGAAGATCACCGCTGTAGAGACCTGTGATAGAACATTCATTTCAAAACAGAGTACGTGTCTGTAAAGCCTATGCATGCTTAAGATACAGCACCACGTATGCTTTCAGGTATTTCCAGTAGAGGTTGAGCTAACCAAAAATATAGTAATTAGCTATCTCTGGAAGTTGTACAAATACTACTACAATTTGTCCAAATCCAGCAACACAATTGATTCATGACTTGAAAATAACACAGTGGGCTGCATAAAACCTCTAAAGGAGTAAATGGATACATCATTTTACCTTGACTTCCATATGCAGTGTCCACAGCAGAGCCATCCCAGGATTCAACTGCACTGTCTACACTGGGGACGGTGGTGGAGTAAATGTCAGACAGGTTGCTTGACTTCTGTGTGAGAGGAGTCTCATCATCAGCATCACACAGCTCACTTATCCTGCCAGGGGATGTAAAATTCTTGGGACTTGTTGCTAAATGAGATGGAGACAGAGATTACCTGTTTGTCGCTGGATATAAAATAGACAGTTATCCACATAATCCAGGAGTGACAGATCCAACCACAGATTTCAAAACAGTCTCGTAATACTCATTGCTTTACATTCAAAAAGGGTGCATCTAACTGAAACTCTTTAAAATTAAAATATAAACTCAGCTAGATACTCTGCATATAAGGCCGCGTCCAGGGTGAACCCGAGCGCGCCTGCTAAGAGTGACCAAACACATTGTGACAATGTGACATTCCCACACAGGGGGACCTGCATGTGCCTCACAGAGAGCTGATGAGTAAGGCCAGGTCCCCGCTGCAGCCTGTGGCGCGCGCCCACCTCTCACTAGCCCTTTACCTCTTCCATAGCTGTCCCTGTGATGTCTCGCTTCCTGGCTCACTGCACACTGTGACGCGTCAGCCAGCAGGGGCTACAACAGGATTGTGATCCCGTGCGGCGACGCGTCACGTGATGCGCCAGGGAGCCAATCAGCTGGATCCTAGCCTCTGCCTCCGCCCCCTTTCCCCTTTCTTTTAATTAAGTGCTGCTCCTTCTTGTATCTGGCAGTTGGGGGGGGGAGGGGGGAGGGTGTATTGATTTTCAGCCCCTATTCGGGGCTGGGAGGCTCACAAGGGCAGCTCGCCCTGGCAAAGGTTTGTCACGAGTTTTGGAAAACGCTGTGCATTTGTGTATTTACGGACAGCAATCTCGCACATTACCCTGCCCCCGTCATGGCCACGCCCCCCGCGCCTAAAAAAACACCATGCAGATCGAGGTGAAGTGCTGTGCACGTGCCGCCAGGACGCAAGGCAGACGCGCCGGCGCGTGCAGTGGGCCTTAGGTGAGCCCAGCTGTAGAGAAACAGCGCAGGAGAAGTGAGCCCAGCTGCACAGAAGGGAGGAGCAGGAGACAGATGTGTGAGGGAGAGGATTCCCAACAGAGAAAGGAAAGTGGAAACTACATTATAAATATCTTTGTGAAGTAGAGGCCTGCAACTGACATCACACTTCATGAGCTCCAACGAAGATACTAGTATCACACGGCAATGCCTGATCTCTCAGGACATTGAAGGCCTTATACTGTGACTCTAAAACACACATACATGCGCAGCGCTGGGTTATGCTGGGATGTTAGCGATTATGTTGAGTATTGTATGTGGTGATCCTAGTTAAAAAGGATCATGTGGTTACTGAAACTCTGTGTATGGTACCCATTTCTTTTGTTGAGAAACCTGTTACATATATCCTGCTGTGGTGTCTCCTTATTACTGGCCACCCCTCATAAGCACGGGTTCATATCATTGCACCGACTAAGGCCCCCACCTCCTAGACTGAGGTATTGTAAAAGAAAGAGGGGTACATATATATATATATATATATATATATCAAGGAAGACACCGCGCACCAGAGGTGAGTTGTAGATAAATGTATTAAAAACACACAAACAAGCATAAGTCATTTACATTTGAATAAATAAAAGTAGGCACAACACTGCGTTCCGAGAGGGTCCATAGATGGAATTCCGTTAGGACCTGGTGCAGCTCCAGGAATAGCAGGGGGCATAACCGCGTCAAAGCAAGAGACGCAAAAACGCGATGATGTCAATCGTGAGATACGCTGCGTAACAATGTAACAGCAAAGGTACAGTCCTATGTGACGCGTGAATGCCCCTGATATATCTATATATATATATATATATATATATAAGGAGATATAACCGCATAAACACAAAATTATATATAAAGCTATATATATTACAGTTAAATAAATAAATAAATAAAATCAGGCTGCAATGTGCCATTCCTTGTTTTTAATATACGTAGTGTTTTAATTAGGGCATCCAAAGGAAGCCTACCCAACTGGGAAAAGGTTTGCAATGAGTAAGAGTTTTAACAAAGAATTAACCACATTTGCCTGATGCATCAGTATTTAAAAAAAAAAAAAATTTGGAA
Organism: Ascaphus truei; assembly: GCA_036426205.1. Lineage (NCBI taxonomy): Eukaryota > Metazoa > Chordata > Amphibia > Anura > Ascaphidae > Ascaphus > Ascaphus truei. The sequence goes on from CM071571.1 coordinate 123,462,675, forward strand.
ACTACGGTAGGATATAAAAATGAGGTATATAGTTGATAGGAAAAATAAAGTTAAGGCATACGCACGCATGCACGATTTTTACAAGCAAATACCACCAGTCATGTTTACCATCAGTCTGCTTCTTGATTTTCAGAGTGACCGTCTCTCCTGCCATCTGTAATAAGTGTATGGCTTCACTCAAAGGCTTCCCTTTCAGGCTGTTGCTATTTATTGCAAGGATTCGGTCTCCTATGTGGATTGCACCAGTCCTACAGTAGTAACAGGAAATATATACACCTCATTAATCTTTTTACAGATGTTATGATTTCTAAGAAAAAATTTAAAGGAGTAAGACAACCTCCTAATTCGGATACATGTCACGTCAGTGCATAGATTTTCATTTTCACGCATGCGTACACCTAAGTCTCTTCTGTGTCTTTGCCATTTGCATAGCTGGTTCAGTCTTTCAATCTATGTTCACATCATTTATGGGAATCCAGAAAAAGACAAAAATGAGAAGAAAAACAAAAATCACTGTAGCTGGGTAAATCAGTGTTTTTTCTCCTATTTAACAGAAAGTAAGCTTCTCCAAAACGAACCCTTAAGAGCAAACTCGGAGCCATATTTTACAACTCAAAAGCAGGGACCCATGGACCCCTTGGCAATGGTGCCTCCGACAGCAGTGGCTAGAGCCCTCTAAATACTGTATGTACGGGTTACTTTGTTTATGGAATGTTATAGTTGGTTTCAATTTATTATGCAGTCAGCTTATTGGTGAATTATGATGGAAGGGCTGATGAATGCAATGTCAGCTTTGCGGCTTGCACTGCGCAAACCTTTGATGTTATACGGTATTACGTGCCCACTTGGCAATCAGGCCACGGGCTGGCAAATAAAATGTTTATAATGTTAGCTGGCAAGTATGTTAATAAAATGCAGTTGCCGTTTTCCATCCAAATTCTGTGTCTGTGTTTTATTTATGGGTTTGGGTGGGACGCTATGTTTTATGTGGGTATTTGAGGAATGCCGCAGTCACAACTTTAAAGAAAACCTTTGCTATGTAATCAAATATCACTGTACAGATGGAGAACAATCCCGGTATTAATAAATACCTGCTGCCTGGCATTACTAAATATGCCCCTTTTTATTTCTTTTTTAAGCAGATCTCTCAAATGAAGTCATTATCAGCAGGCAAACAAATAATGAGCCTGTCAGTACTTGGTGAACCCTTCAACAGAGACCCATCCAGAGTATACAATAATTATATCATGTGTAAGATGGCTCAAAGTCATTTTATTTCTAATTGCAGCTTGATAGTCACAATGCAAAGGAAAAATAATGAATATGACCTAACCAAGTTAAATTCAGACATCAATAAAACTAGCAACGCTAGCTCAATTGTCCATCATACTTAGTGATGTATTACATGTACAAAATAAAGCTGTATTTATATCTATGATTTTGCTAAATGATTGACAAATATGACATTTTCTTGATGTAGCATTGACTAGTTACTCAGAGCATGAAAACATGTTAACTATCTGGTATGTTTCTGTGAGCTGATACAGCAAACCCCTCCCTTAATTGTTAGTCAAGTGTATGTATTTAAGTCAGTCTATTTTGGCTGTGTCACATATAAAGTGTCTGTGGAGTTAATTTTGGAGTTGAAATTGGAGGTGAACATTACAAGAAACTCTGGACTCTGCATCATAACAACTTTGCAACTGTGAGAACTTGCCTTCCTAAACGCTATGATTATTTGTACTCTTTCTATCCTCCAATACCTGGGAAGTTTCTCCTCCTGCATCTCACTACGCCCTACCTATTGCTTGTTATGTTTACTGTTTCCTCACTCCTTTGTGACTGTCTCTGTTCTCTCCAACTTCCCCACTGCACCATTATTTATACACCTCTCCCAACAACTTTACCCCTCAATAAAAAAACACCCACACAAATCCTCTATTCACACTCTATCTACTCCTTCCTGCTGCTGGGGATCTCCCCTAAGGCCAGGGTCCCAGTGCCTTCTACAAGCACCGCCCCCCAATCAGTCCAGTCCCAGGAATTACCTTCGTGCGGAAGGTGCAGCCGCGCTCTACTGTAAGTTTTTAAAACTTGCGAGGGAGGCGTGGCCACTCCCCCGGCGGTTCAGCCAATGAGGGTGAACCAGCCGCGTGGAGTCATGGCCACGGCCCTGCAAACCCCCCCCCACTCCCTCTCCCGTCGCAATCTCTCCCTCTCTCCCAAGACCGCAGATCGCGGTGATGCGACATGCTACACTGCACACTGGGACCGCAGCCTAAGCCTGAACCCAGACATACACACCTGCTCTCACCCACGCCTCCCTGCCATCTCTTCTCCTGTAAATGGTGTTAACCTTCTGATTTAATACTGATTAACCTTAAAACTCACCCCACAAATCAAGAATCCCAATAGCCTGCACTCATGGCTATTGTCCCACACCCACAGTCACTCCTACCACCCATTGTGACCAAGCACTGCCATCTACAGCACTTATTCCCTCACCTGCTGTCTCTGTAAGTCTCCCATCATACCTCTTAGATTGTAAGCTCTTTGGGGCAGGAATTTCCTTTCCTATTGTCTGATTTTGCTGCACTTATTGTATTATTATAATTCCCTGTACTGTATTCTTGGTGAAGCTCTGAGTACACTTTTGGCGCTATATAAATAAAGACATACAATACAGCTCAGTAGGAGGGCACAGTGAGTCCATACTATGGATACAAAAGTAGTAAGTCATTTATTTGTTTTATACTTGAGTGCAATGAAGTGGAAAACATTATGCATTTATGGTTTTGTAAACGAGATTTTTATTTTAGAGGTAAACAAAGGACACAAGTAAATCCCCCTTTGATGATAGTGTTGCGCTGGCTGTAGATGGGTTCCTTTATCTGAGCGGACACAACCACTTTGGATATGGTTTTTGTAGGTATGATATTTGGCACCCTGTGGTATATATGCAGTAAGAGCATACAAATCTTGTGGGGGTTTAATTAGAATGACATTACCTTTCAGCTAATCCACCTTTAGTAAGGCTCGAGATGATAATTGGGTCAAATGGTTCTTCAGTGCCTGAAATCGTTATTCCCAGTGGCCCTCCATATCTCTTCAGTTCCACCGTGTAAATAATGGCCCCACTGCTCTCTTGTTCATCTGCAAGAAGTGACACAACGGATAATATTGGTGTTGCATCTCAATCTCTCTGCTGAGATAATTTGTAATTAATTACAGACATTCAGGAGAGCAACTGCCTTGCATCTTTATTAGAAAACACAACATCATTGTGTAGTCTGCCAAAAAGACTAATTTACTAGGGCGAGTGATATTTTCCACACCACAGGGTTGTTAATGCATTGCAAAACATTGAAGGTAATAAAAAGGTACAGTCCCAGGTATACAATTACATGCAGCTTTTTTTTTCTTCCTTTCCACATATTATTGGCAAATCCTTGGAGAAGGCATACAAAAAAAAATACAATCTTTTCAGGGATTTTGTACAGTTCTAATAAAATACTCCGGGCAACTGTCACATTGCTTTGTTTTTCTTTTCCACTGGCCCAAGCAAAGCATTTTGTATTGTGCATACATCACCATCAACCTACTGTACAATTTCTCTGCTCTGCCCACCTGAATTATCTTCATCTTTGCGGATTTTCAGCTTGACCAGCTCCTCGCACTGCTGTAAGATCTGAACTGCATCTTCCATGGAACAGTTGTCTAACCGAATATTGTCTATGGCAAGAAGTTTGTCACCAAGCTCCAGTGTCCCAGTGCTGGAAATATAGAGACATGTATAATAAAGGAGACACAGTTATTAATGTGCTATTAATTCTAACTCTAATGCAATGAATCTGATAAACTAGGAGCCCACACAATCCTTGAGTGCGTCATTATTATTAGCACATAAAATAGCGACACCCTCCTGCCAGATGAACGCCCCGAGCCGAATAAACCCCACTCCAACCAACCAACACAAAACCCCCAGCCCACTGTCCCCCAGCTAACCTCCCACAATCCTTTTAAACAATGGGGAAAACCAATTTTGTTAACTGGCCAACAGCACAGGAGCAGGAAGGGAGGGTATGATTATAATAGAACTTTTTACAAAACATTAAATAAGGAGATGTGTATGTTTGCAATTAAATAAGGACTTGCATTTATTTTCACCTCTGAGAGTCATCACAGCTAGTCCACAAAGGCATAGATTCAGTGAGGCAGGTAATTGGATTTAACCCACAGTAAACAATTTAAAAACTGTACAACTCAGCTTTCTGCTTTAGTTTTTATCTCCTTGGCAAACTGATGACAATAACTTGAGCCTCACGGGTTTCATGTAGAAATGCACAGTGATAAAGCCAAAGTTCATAGCATGTAATACTGTACCTCAGCTCTTTCATTCAGCCCCTACACTCAGTCCTGGCTTTATTTCATTGTGACTCGCTGACACATCTGCAATAACTAAAATCTATCCTGTACAATGATAAAGTTCCTGTGCATGAAGCTTCGCTGCTTAAAGTGCTTCACCAAACCTGCAGCCTCTGAGGCTTGTACGTGGAAAATAAATGATGGCTGCATTAAAGATGGTCGTCTTCATTTGGTTTTCATTCTGTTCTTTATACACAGCGATAGTTTTGCATACAGGGTGATGTCACTACATTTTTGTGTAACTACGCAATGACGGGTGCCGAAAGAAGAAGCAGATCCGGAGAGATGTGTGACAGGCATGGAGATACCGGAACTAAAGTTTAGGTTTTGTTTAAGCACAGGCATTTAGATGGAAAACACAGCATAAAATTAAACTGTAAGCTAGTGTAACCCCGATCCTAAAGAGTTACTAACATGGCTATAGTATGCTGGCACCCACCCTGTGTTCTTATGGGCATCCAGGCACCACACAGGGGTATTAAAGGTGGAGAGACAAATGTAGAAGGTTATGTTCCAGGAGGACATGAGGGGAGGACCCTCGTGGAGAGTAGATAAGTAATGGTTATAAAGTAGTAGTATAGACTAGTCCCTCCTCTTAATTATTAAGTTAGGATCCCCGAAAGAAGGAATAGAGTCCTGAATAAGTAATAAAAAGGAATATGGCACGCCATAGAAGGCCTCTGAAAAGAGAGCTCCCGGACGTTAGCGGATCAGCACTAATATGCCTTAGCCGTCTCTGTGGAAGTGGCAGTTCCTAAACAGGCACCTAGTATTGGGTCAAGTAAGAAAGACCAACAGAATTCCTGTAGCAGCTCCGAATAATCGGATTAATACCGATGATGGTTCCAAAGCAATAAGGGGGTCTGGGTCCCACATTTACTCAGAGCTATTAAGTCAAAGTATCTTCATTGCATTGTTAAGATTGAGCACTGATAGAAGAACTGCATTCATGTATGTCTATTATAAAATACAGCACACCGTTATTAAATATGTGTATATGTGTATATGTGTATATGTGTATGAGCGGTCCTTGTACAAGGGGACACGAATAAAAGACAGGTGTACTACAAAAGTTCCTGGCGCCCATTATTCTACAACTTTGCTACCTCATCGCCCAGACGCCTGAATACAGGCCCTGAGTCAAGGTAAACCCCTGCAGAGTAGCCATATAATACACCCCAATGTAATCTCCCTAGAAGCCGGGCAGGCAGGGTTACACCTGGAAAATCTAACTGAGCAGAATGTAAAAAAGAATGTACCTTTAAAAGGATTCATGAAGTCACATACTCTTACTTCTTTCCCCCATACACACTTGCTTCATGACAAAGTAAAATAGTAATAATAGTCACTGTACTTTCTTGGTAATAGTTTGGTGCAACAAAGTCACTCGAATCTCACAACTGGAAAAGGATTGACAACTGGGAGATGCAGAAATGCAATGCAAGGATCACACTGCTGGCAACTCGAGCAATGACTGAAAATGTGTTATTTGTTGCTATGCCAGAGGTGCGTACACTTTCATGTAATGCATCATTAGGTCTCTCTGACGAACGTGTACATTAAATGTGTTTCCTTTGTGTTGCCCGGTGCACGTTTTACAGAAAATCTGAACCATTCTGTGGATAAAAAAAAGGACAATTGCTAACATTCTGCATTCTCAATCACTACATGACGTGACACACAGCCTGGCAGGGAACTCACCGGTGTGCAACGCTTCCTTTCTTGATATCGGAGATAACCAGGGGATCACCAGATTTCCGACTGGAAGGAGCTACAACACACACACAAAAAAACAGCTATTCAAAGCATGCTCCTCAATCTTCTTCCATTTCTCAAACAGTGGTCATGACTAATGCTTACTGCCAACCCTTTTCTTCTCGGCATATACATTTTATAATAGAGGGTTTTTTCTCTTAGACAACTTCAGAGATAACCACAATGTAAAATTGCCTCGAACATATGAACAGAATACAGAACCGAACAGCGGGTTCTAGTTTCACTACAGCGCGTTTCACAATTAAGCAAAGATTCAACAAAACGGGAGTAATGTACATTGTATAGATGTGAAACTTCATGAACAACCGCTTGAAAAAAAAGGCAAAGTTACATTTAATACAACTTGATTATGACTTGGACGCGCCATTAACTTTAAAACAGAAATCTCCCCCAAAAGCTATTTTTTTGTTGAATGATGAATGGGGTTCTGCAGTGCTGCACCATGGCATTCAACGTTTTAGAGACCCCCCCCCCGATTGACAAAATATAAAAAATCACTTTGCCAGTACCTGCGTGGAAAAACAAAGATGGCTGTGAGGTCACCCAGTTGGGAGCTGCAATGTCATCTCGTGACAATGTTACTGATTCCTATTGGCCACCAGAGTGAGGCTGATCCCATTGCCATATTGTTTTTCCTTTGATTATGATTCTTTCAAAATGAAATCTCGGGGACCCTGTAGCTTGGATTGCCGCAGTTCAGCTCCAGAGGACCCCTTGTTTAGATATACACATATATCATATATATATGGTTCCCCCCCATGTATAACCCAGATCAAACGCATGGAAAAAGGATACCGCTCAACCATGCAAGTATATTCAAATGCTATGTATTAAAAGATACAGGTGATGGATGTTTTGATCCTCTAATGCAGGGGGGCTCTACTCCAGTCCTCAACCCCCCCCCCTAAAAGATCAGGTTTTCAGGCTATCCCAGCTTTAGCACAGGTGGCTCAGAGGCTCAGTCTTTGACTGAGCCACCTGTGCTGAAGCAGTGATTGATTGAGCCACCTGTGCTGAAGCAGGAATATCTTGAAACCCTGACCTGATGGAGGGGCGTGAGGACTGGAGTTGGGAGTTGAGCACCCCTGCTCTAAGGGGAAGCCCTGATGAAGGTCGCTTGGAGCAGAAGTGTGCAAAGTGGAGCAAGATTTTCTGGGGTGGAGGGCGCTGTGTTTACAGAGGCCCCGTGCTTTCCCGAAGGCATTTAAACTAAGTGCTGGGGATCGCGCGAGGCCCCTTTAACTTTACATACCGTAACTTTCCAGCAACGTGTCACCATGGCAACCCGCGGGGAGCAGGTATGTAACTTTCCAGGAACGAGTCACCATGGCAACCCGCGGGGAGCAGCTGGTGACAGCAGGCAGGGGGGTGCAGGGAGAAGAGTTTGCGCTCCCCTGCTTTAGAGGAACAAAACATAGGTCACCTGTATCTTTTAATACATATCATTTGAATATACTTACATTGTTGTGCTGTGTATAAATATAGACGCATAATGTAGGTAGAGAAACATTAATTACCAGCACAGATTGGTGCTTTAATAGTTCGCAAAAATATCCACAGGGGGATGGAGAGGACATATCCCTTAATCAGTGCACAACCTCTAACAGGAGAGGCCACTATATGTGCTGGAAATATGGCTATAGTGGGTGCTAATGACTCATCAAAAGAAACTTCTATGATAGTGGTAGGAATTAAAGTGACACAAAGGTGTGGCCACAAGGAAGGAAAAACGGAAAGAGTGGTCCTGCGTGGTAAAATTAAGGTGTGTAAAAATGAACCTTTATTAATGATAAAATAAAGAGACACAAAAGGAGGACATATGAATCACATATACATAACCATGTGAATATATAATATAAAATCGCATTAAATAATAGCGGGTAGTCAAATAGGTAGTAAATCCTATATGATGGTTTGTCCAGAAGACAGCTACTCCACTAGCATATATTTGTGCCACTTCCGTTACTACCACCATCATATAAGTTTATTTTGATGGGTCACTAGCACCCACTTTAACTATATTTCCAGCACATATAGTGGCCCCTCCTGTTAGAGGTTGGCACTGAAGAAGGGATTTTTCCTCTCCATCCCCCTGTAGATATATTTGCGTTCTCCCTCTTTCCCTTAAGTGCACCCTATAAGGCCATTTTTATTGCTGAGTGGTGGGCACTTTTAAGCTTATATAGTGCTTTAATAGTTCTCATCATCCATCGCCCCTGTTTGTAGCCACTGTAAAAAAAATGTGAATTCTTGCTACAAGAGCCTTATTGTAATGATTTTCTCCTGCTTCTTTTGGTCTTATATACAGTACATCAACTACAACTGTAAGTAGTAAACAAAACATAAAAAGTAGCTAACATGCCTTGTGTAATGTATGTCTTTTATTACTCCTAGCATAGTATATATATATCTATATATAGATATATATATATATCTCTCTCTCTCTATATCTCTCTCTCTCTCTCTCTCTCTCTATATATATATATATCTCTCTCTATCTCTCTCTCTCTCTCTCTCTCTATATATATATATATCTCTATATATATATGATCTCTATATATATATATATATTTCTATCTCTCTCTCTATATATATATAGCTATCTCTATCTATCTCTCTCTCTATATATATATATCTCTCTTTCTATCTCTCTTTCTATATATATATATATATCTATATCTATATATTCATGTAGAGGTATCAGTACCGTGTTAGCCGAGCTTCAATAATCAAAAAATAAATAGATGATACCGTTCTGTGGCTAACGAAATGCTTTTATTTGTGCGAGCTTTCGAGATACACTGATCTCTTCTTCCGGCGATGTTACAATGAATGAAGCAAGGATAACTTAAAAACAGTGTCTCTTGGAATGTTATCTGTGCTGTCTTCCCCGGTGTGGATGTGTTTTATGTGTTTGACACCTCTAGCCATAAAACACATCCACACCGGGGGAAGGAGAAGCACAGATAACATTCCAAGAGACACTGTTTTTAAGTTATCCTTGCTTCATTCATTGTAACATCGCCGGAAGAAGAGATCAGTGTATCTCGAAAGCTCGCACAAATAAAAGCATTTCGTTAGCCACAGAACGGTATCATCTATTTATTTTTTGATTATATCTATATAGATATATATATATATAATATCTCTCTCTCTCTCTCTCTCTCTATATATATATATATCTATATATCTCTCTCTCTCTCTCTATATCTATATCTCTCTCTCTCATGAATTTATGGAAGTATACAATCTTGTGCCCATTTTGTCCAATAAAACAGCAGTACTGCATTTGTTAATCAAAATGTTCTTATATTTATATTTGTACCTAATTTTGTGAAAGGTTCACAGTGTTTCTCTGATGAGTACCGCCCAGGGCAATTGTCCTAATTTTCTACATTTGCACAGAGTGGAGTAATCTGATAAATCCCTGATTTGACATTATGTAGAGTCCCTGTGAATGAAAACGATACCACCCTACTTAAAACACTCCAACCCACATCTATATGCAGTGTTTGACCTTCTCTTTATTCATAATGCATTCACTCATCATCTTGGCGCTGCGCTCCTCTCTCTATTCTGCTCCTAGCTGGGCATTCTTTGTGGAGCAGTTTTTACAGTGAATTTTCAGTACGTTTACGCTTCCTTTCGATGTTATTAATGTGATTACTGTCCCATTTAACTCTCTCTCTCTCAGCTAATTTACAGTATAAGCAGGCCACGGAGTCTCATGGGGAATCTTAACATCTGTTTGAGTAGCCTTACATTTATATTATAACATTTATATTTTGCAAGTAGGCAGAAACTAGTCGTACAACGGACACTAAATACCCTTCTACATATAGTGTAGGAAATAATCGGCACTCCATTGAGCACAATTATAACATCGCATGTACTGTAGCTATAATGCTGCGGCCCTTAAATGCTTAGCATTGTTATACTGTATATCTGACTAAATGAAGCAACATCACTAAAAGGAATGCAATTTTCCACCTTTATAGGCTTTATTTTCCAACCTACTTCTGTTTTTATTGGCCTAAATTGTAAGTACATTTATTTTGTATTTCTTGTTCCTTTATTCTGCTGTGATCATCTCAGGGATATCCACTTGCTCTTGTGAAATCGCCATCTCTGATTACAAACGTCTGAGAATGAAGACAAGATCTACGTACAGCTTATGGTGATGCCGAGCTCCACGTTGTGTTTCTTTGGTAGTTTGACATGGAACGTCCCGCTGCTGGGTATCACGGACTCTGTAAAAGAAGGCGGCTTACATGACTATCCAGCAGGAGGTGAAAAAAACAACACTCGTGTCCACTCACAAGTTTAAAGGGTCAGCCTCCTAAGGGAACTAAAAATGGACGCATGCACAAAAATATATATTTTTACTGCTATTCTGGACATCACACTGATAATGGACATTGCCAGAGGGAATTGTAACACACTGCAGGCCTCTCTGGCAGAAGAGAGACGCAATGGTTATGTACTAACCTGCAACATCAAAATCAATTTCCAGCGTGACTTTGCCTGCGATGGACGAATCTCTTAAAAGCTGATTGGCCTCTTCGAAAGTGCTGTCCTCTGTCTGAACACCATTTATTGCTATCACTCTGTCTCCTACCTGGAGAATTCCACATCTGGATGAAGAAATGCAAGAAAGAACATGGGTAACATCAGGATTTATTGCATTGCTGTACAACGTATGCAGGCGTCTACTTCTACTTCCATGATACTGTACTTTCGCCTGATTGAGTTCAATCCCGATGCATTTCCGGAATGGCTTAAGACGAACGTTTACGTGCTTAGCGCATGTTTGCTGTGCAAATTAAACATTTGCCCTCTCTACAAACCTCTACTTTTTACAGCTTTGTTTTGTATTTAGAGCTCTTCGTTGCCGTGCTTCAGGCGCTAGAGCTTGCTTAACACACACTGCACTGGCCGAGCCCAGCAAAGCACATATTCACATTTAAAAAAAAAAATTCCCCTTCATACAATGATCTTGACTGGTGTTTAGTCCGAAGCTTTTTCTTCATAATTTTTTATATACATTTTATAATACAGAGTTTTTTTTGCCTACACAACTCAATAGATAACTAAAATTTACAATTACAGTACTGCATCTAGTTTCAGTAGAGATGCTTTCACAATTCAATAAGTGGTTCAAAGGGGACCTCCTTATTCAAAACCCCTAGCAGCTGCTGGTATCACTGGGTAAACTTATACTGGATGTAGCGTGACATGTCTAAAACAGGGGTCTCAGACTCAGTCCTCAAGGGCCACAAACAGGCCAGCTTTTAAGGATATTGCTGCTTCAGCCTAGGTGGCTCAATAAGTGGCTCAGTCTTTGACTGAGCCATCTGTGCTGAAGCAGGGATATCCATAAAACCTTTCATGTTGGTGGCCCTTTAGGTCTAAAAGGTTCAAAGTTTCTTTAACATGTCTGTGGATATTCTAAGAGTATCAAAAAACCTTATGTGCTTCAATACTACAGAGCAAGCTCTAGAAAGGTGAATCCTTTTTAATCCCACATTTCAAAAGGTTTCTACTACAGGAAAGTCACAGATTATTATTTTTTTTTAACTTTTTATTTATTACATTTTTATGGGCTACAGAAAAAAAGAAGGGAACGTGAAAACATAATGAGCGATCGGGGTGAGGAGTTACCCCGAATAGAACCATAATAGAGTGAAAATATATTAAACCATACCAGTAAGATTGCCTTCTTCTATGGATTGCCGTTTGTCCAGAATGTTGTTGAAGAATGGGGTTTCTAGAGAAAGCGGGTGCATATATGTTCGCCAGGGTTATACGAATTCCACCCAGGGTGCCCACCAGATATAGGTATCTACCTTCTTTATCTTTGTGAGCCTATATTATATATTATTGAACAATACGGCCACCCCTTTCTTAACTCTCGCAGAGGATACATACACTAGGGAATATTGTTCGTGGAAGTAAGAAGGTGCTGATCTTGCGCTGAAGTGTGTTTCTTGGAGAAATATGATGTTGGCCACTTCTTTTTTTATAGTTGGAAAGGGCCAGTGTACTGTACAGTTTTGGGACTGTTGAACCCCTGAACATTGCGAGAAGTTAGTGTTAGAGAAGATATTACGGTATAAACAGGAACGCCTTAATGGTATAGTAACTCACATGGGCTGTACACCTGTGGGTTGGCGTAAGGAAATCTTTGGAAATGTCAGAGGTGGAGATGGCAAATGACCGAACACTTGAAAAATACAAAAAAAAAAAAAGGAATTGGGCCATTGTAAGGGCCTAAGTGTACAAAGTCCATGTCCAGGGGGGAGAATGACAAGGGAGACCTGGAACAATATAACATTACAGCACTTATTCATCCAAGACAAAAGGCTACAGAATGTGGAAACAAGCACCTAACAGTTACAGAATACCAGTATCAGTGGGGTATCCCTAACTCACATGTAAGGTCATGTTCTTTAAGACACTAGCGATATGTATTGCGGCGGGGGGTGGGGGGTGTCTGCTGGCACTTAGGACGGATGCTATGGAAGAAAATGTCAGCCCAGGTTTTGGACCAGAACATGGCACAATGGGATACCTCTGTGTGGGTTATTAGATGAAAGCAATCATATGGGGACCGGGTTTTAGGCGATAGGAGATGCAGCGAGGTGGGACATCCCCTAGAATCAGAACATACTTCGTGAACCCAGCCAACTGTGCATTTCGGTTTGGAAAGCGGATGTTAGCCTCGGGTATAGGTTTTCAAAAATCTTGTTTGGTTGACACGTGGTTCGTTGGGTCTTCCTCTTGGTCCGAATCTGTCAGCCAGCCGTCATATTGTATGGAGATTGCAGTCACTGCATTCTTTTTGCGGTGAAATCCGGACCTTCCGTCGGTCGGGTGGATTTTTTGGATTTAGGCATTGTATTGTCCCTGGAGAGCTGGGGAAACTCTTGGGCTGAAATGCTGTTAAAAGCTGATTGTTTCATTAACTAAAATCTTGTATGATGTGCTGTCCTGGCCTGGCGCTTCAGCGACCTGCAACCGTACAGCTAGACGCCAAGCCACGCCCCCAGATTAATTTGCTTTTGTAAAATTTATGACATGAATACTTGCTTTTAACAGTGTACACTCCCAAGGCATCTATTAGAGTGGTTTACAGTAGCGGTGCGCAAACTCCCTGCGCCCCCCGCTACCTTCTCTCCTCCTCGGTTGCGCCCCCCTCGCCTCTAATGTTGCTTCAAATTACGCTGCGGAGTCATGTGACGTCACGTCAAGTGACCCGCGGCGTCATTTGAGGTCACGTCTCTATGGCAATGGGCATCATTTGACGCCGCGATGCCATAGAGACGTGTGACTGGAGCCAGGTAAGCAAGTTTACAGGGGCCTCGCACTCTCAGCGCGGGGCCTCTGTAAACGCCGTGTCCCCCCGAAAAGCCCCCCAGTTTGCGCACCACTGGTTTACGGCAACAAGAGTATTGTACTAGGTCTGCTACCGTTGGACATACCTGTATAGCATTCTCTCAACACACACCTACAGCAGAGAACCCCCGATTCCGGATGCATAAAACACTATTGTAATTATGAGAAGCCTATGAAATGTCCCAAAGAAATGATTAATAATTCAAACATAGTATTTCCTACGATTTGCTCAGGGCTCACACACACTGCTGACTGATGAAGCATTCCCCGTGGCACACAAAATATTTAAGTTCTCAATATGGCAATCCCTTTCAATGCATTTCCTCTTTTGTAATTAATATAGCCTCCGGCCCCTTGACAGTAGAACCTGCATGATAAAGCCACTGGAGCTTGTTAATCTTCTCATACCAGATCAAGAACATGATATTTTATCGTCAGGACAGAAATTTCATTATGTGCTGCATGCAGAGCAAATGATCCTGCATAATTTATCAGAAACCAAAAAAAACCCAACCACAAAAAACAAAGCCTCAACAAATTTCCTGTCAAAAAAAAAAAAGAGCTTAGTTAAGTAGCAAAGGAAAAAAAACAGGGCTGGAGCCCCTTTAGTATTATCATTCGGAGACTGCACTCATCAGAAAAATAGCTTGTAATGCACTTATTAGCAAAATAAATGAGATATGGAAAGTTAACATTGTAGGGAACATCAGTTGTATTATAGAAAGGGGTCACATATGAGAAGTAACCACATCTTATCTGTTTGATGCAGTATCATTAAACAGTTCAGGATGCTCATTCTGAAGGGGTGTCACGACTTGCGGTCCTTCGCGCGTCCCCGTGCAGACTCCGCGCGCGAGCACTTACCTCCGCTCCGGCCCGACACCTGCTGTCAACCTCCCGCGCTGTCCTCCTCCGTCACACGCCTCTCCCCGCACACGCAGAGCGCTCCCCACGGGAGCGTCAGTCCCCGCTGACGCGCTGCGCAGGCGCAGACCCCGCACCGCGGGATTGGAGGGCAGACGCAAGACACGTCACCGGCGTGTGACGCAAGCGTGCAACGCACGCGCAACACCCCGAGCGACGAGTCAAGAGGAACTCATTAGTTCCAGCACTGCCAGCTCTCTCTTTCCTTACGGCCTATCCCTGGTCCCCGCGAGGGTTACGCCTCCACTCCACCCCCTGGGGTGATTGGTCCTTGCCTGCTACTTATGCTCAGCTGTGCCACTGGCACTTCGGCTGAGCATAGACTCACGTTACCTGGTGTTTGCCTCTGCCTCCCTTGCCTTGTTACCTTGTCCTAGTTCTGCTTACCCGTGTACCGACTCTGCCTGCCTTTGGTACCCTCGCTCTCTGGAACCCCGACTTTGGCTTGAACTTTGACCATCCGTATCTCTCCTGCCCTGACCCTTGGCTCTGGACTCCGACCATCCGCTCTTCTCCAGTTCTGACCTTGGCAATAGTACCTCACTAGCTCTGGACCTCCACACATCGGACTCGGCAAGTATACGTTTACTCTCACTTCTCCTGTCCTAGACTCGGCCAGCAAGACTACTCTACATTCCGGACGGGGTCCCTGTGTCTGTGGCTGGTGGCTACTATCCCATCTCAGCACAGGGGTCTCGTCTAGATTGTGGCGAGCACAGCGTAACAAGGGGTTTATATTTTCCTACCTACATATGAAAATGAAATGCATAAGTACAAAGGACCCTGGTTTCTCAGAGCAATGTTATTTAATGATAATCCACCACTTTTGGCCCCTTCCACTCTTATGGTAGCAATAAGAAAACCTCACACAGAACAGCTAGAAGTTAGTACAGTATAGTCCTTTCTAAGACTGTGGTAAAACAATCAAGTCTCACCTTTCAGCTGGGCTGTCCATGTCAATATAGGAAATCAACGGTGGAGAAGACAATGTCTCTGTTGCAAAAACGCTGCCCTGGAGCTGTATCCCGAATCCCACTATAGGGTCAGCAGTTAGCACGACTTCTGTGCTTTCTGTATGCACAACCTGTCCTGCCAAGCCAACAGTGCTAGAGGCCAAGGATACTGCAAGGACAAACAGAGAAAGGGCATCAATGTTACAGCGAAACTAGGTGGGTGAAGAAGGCAACAAAAAACCTCCACCGTTAGTATATAGCCAATAAAGAAAATCACTTGTGAGCACATTCACATGTCTTAGACAGGTCTGCAACCCTGCCTTTCAGCATTATCATCTAGCACAGTGGTGTGCAAACTGGGGGGCGGGACCCCCAGGGGCCGGGAGATTTTGCTGGGGGGGCGCGGGCAGTTGCAGAGGCCCTGCGCTCTTCCTCCAGGCATTTAAATTAATGCCGGGGGATCGCGTGAGGCCCCTGCAACTGTTTACTTACCTTGCTTCAGTCGGCTTGTGTTGCGTCGCCATGGCAACGCGGCGGCAGCGCCATGTGATGTGACACACGTCAAATTACACCGCGGGTCACGTGACATCACGCACATGACCCAGCAGCGTCATCTGACGTGGATGAAGGTGGGCGGGGGCGAGAGAGCTGGGGGGAGAGAGAGAGGGAGGAGCAGCACTAAAAGTTTGCTCTCCCCTGATCTAGCATACAGTGCTTTCACTGCAGCAAGGGATTCTGGGACATGACATGCAAATGGACACATGTCACCTTTGCCTGAAATCCATTTTTACATGGAACCCTTATAAGCAAATGCTCTGCTGTTCACACAGCTTTTAAGCACAGCATGAAATAAGAGGCAAAGCCAGTCAAACCACTCACAGACAGCTATTTCGACCTTTATGGGTTTCATTAGTGTGAGGGTATTTGTACTGGCTTTGCAATTTTGCCGATGCACGAAACGCGTAGGTGCGTTTGCTTAGTCCATCTGTTTTTGAGCCGGCAATAAACTGATCTGACTACTTGGAGTTTGCTTTGGGATTTTTTTTCATTTTCTCAAGATATGAGGTCCTCCTGCGGTGCTCCGTCACACACTACTTCTCTGGACTACTACTCTGCGGATTGCACGCTATGGAAACCATTGGGATGCTGCAAACTGGCAGGTAATGGGCTAATATGCCCTGATATAAGTCCTGTCAGTATCTTATTGCTTATATTGTGATTACCCTATGTGGAGTTATTGGTGACAGTGTCAATATTTGTGGTTGGTATGCTAACACCACTAGACACCTGATTCACCTAGGTCTATTCATGACTGATTCTTTATCACCATCCTATCAGTATCTGGACATTTAAGGGTTATTATTGCTACAATCAAGGTTGATACAGAGCCCGATACTGATTCTGAGCACCATTTCACATACAGTATCTCACATTACCACTCAGAGAGGTCTGCATAATATATCTCTAGCACCAACTCCTATTTAGGATAATGGTGCAGTAAACTTAGCCTGTCAGTTTTGATCTATTTGCACACTGTGTTTATTGAGGGTCCCGCTACCCCCCCCCCCCCCCCCCGGTTTGGTTTTATATGTTTTTAACATGTTATAAGTGAAGACATTAAAGTTTGTTTATTTCTCTAGTGGATATTCTGAGTGCTCGTTACTGAGACTATTTATTGTCCTGTTTGTGCTATATCTACTTTTGTCTCCGAGCACCGACCATTCTCTATTACTTAGAGTATATTATATGGCCTTATGAATTCCCTATATTAGAGGTGTGTATGCAGACTGTGTGTATATATATATATATTTATATATATATAAGTAACCGCCGCAAGCGCCGCCCACTCAGCGCTAGCGGGGACGCAGCCTTAGACAGGTCTGCAACCCTGCCTTTCACCATTATATATATATATATATATTAAAAAAAATAGAAAGCAGTTGGCACACTGAAAACAGGTTATCCACTGATGCTTATCCCATATATGCACATACACAGAAAGATTTTACCAGATAGAGATCCAGGAAAAACGAGACAGCACACAGTCAGGGAAATCCAAAGCTGATGTATTCAGGATAAATACATAGGCACTGCATCCAACGTTTCGGTCATCAGAATGTGACCTTCCTCAGGGACGTGCAGTGTGTGAATGCTAGTGCATACCCTTATATACCCACATCTATCAAACCTAAGTGATAATAAATCATGCTCACCTGTGTAAAAACAAAAAAAACACCAAAAACCTTGCATAACTAGCTGTTGTGGACCGCAGCCCTATGCGGGAATGCACCACCATCTTGTTTAGGAAGTAAAAAACAGTCCTGGTGTACTACGGGTGCCCACAAGGCTGATTCAATCCAACCAGGTTCTACTGCGCATGTGCAACACAAGCGCTATGTAATACAGTAGAATAGCTTCTATATTAGTGGATATAAGGTACAAAGCTATTAAAAAAAAAAAAAAACATGTTGAAATATCTAAGCAAACAGCCATGGGGTTTGCACAGCAGTCCTAACACACCAATTCAACTATAACTGCTTGTATGCGCCTTAAAGGGCCAGTGCACTCACAAATGAGAAACACTGCTGCCCAATATGTACTGCGCATGTGCACAGCGCTGTGTAAAACCCTGTGGATGAAGTCCAAGACTGGCTCACTGTGTATTACACATATTGCTGTTTGCAAACATATTTATGCAAAAAGCATCTAAGTGGAACTAAGGGGCCACAAGTCACACAACAGAAGTATGCATACTTAAAATATACAGTAGTTTTTTTCTAGAAAAAAAAGTTAAGGGAACTCTGACATGAGGAAGAGACCAGGAGGGAAATTATTCTTGGACATGCGCAATAATATACACATTTATTCACATTTCAGGATTGTTTCTAATCTGTTATTATTTTTGTAAATAATAATGATTACATTTTAATTGTTTTATCATTTTTTATCACAATAATGTTATGATAGAGATATATATATATATATATATATATATATATATATATATACACACATATATACACACACACTATATATAGCTCAAACCCGTTATAGCGTGGTCCGCTACAATGCGGAACCGCATATAACGCGGTGTTAGCGTGGCTCCCGTTTTTTTTGCAAACTTCCAGGATTTGCCATGTCCGGACACCCGGACACCCTGGACACACACACTAACCTGACATTTATATATCATTCTAATTAGGACCATCATCTATTTCTACCTTACTAGACCCCGTGGTCTGTTCAATATGGGGGCTTATTTTCAATACACAATATTAGTTTACACCTATTGATCTATTTACATTGTCCCAATCTAACATAGGGTTTGGTCAACTCACAAGACCCTATGCCCCTATATCTAGATTGTATCTAACAAGCAAGGTATTTTAGCACCATAGCTACAATATACTGTAAAATACATTATTATTCCCTCTGCAGGGGTCAATATACCAAATATTAAGGTTATCTACCCATAATAGCTGGGCTCTACTATATCCTAGCATCTAACTGAGCTTTTATTTATGAGATGTCAACACGTCTTTGTTTGTCTCCTTCCTAGGACATGGATATATACAGTTAGGTCCGGAAATAATTGGACACTGATACAAGTTTTGTTATTTCGGCTGTGTACCAAAATAAATTCAAGTTACAGTTAAATAATGAATATGGGCTTAAAGTGCAGTCTATCAACTTTAATTTGAGGGTATTCACATCCAAATTGGAGGAAGGGTTTAGGAATTACATCTCTTTAATATGTAGCCCCCTCTTTTTCAAGGGACCAAAAGTAATTGGACAATTGACTCAAAAGCTGTTTCATGGACAGGTGTGGGCTATTCCTTCGTTATTTCATCATCAATTAAGCAGATAAAAGGTCTGGAGTTTATTCCAGGTGTGGCATTCACATTTGGAAGCTGTTGCTGTGAACCAACAACATGCGGTCAAAGGAGCTCTCAATGCAATTGAAACAGGGCATCCTTAGGCTGCAAAAAAAAATCCATCAGAGAGATAGCAGCAACATTAGGAGTGGCCAAATCAACAGTTTGGTACATTCTGAGAAAAAAAGAATGCACTGGTGAGCTCTGCAACACAAAAAGGCCTGGACGTCCACGGAAGACAACAGTGGTGGATGATCGTAGGATCCTTCCCATGGTAAAGAAAAACCCCTTCACAACTTCCAGGCAAGTGAAGAACAATCTCCAGGAGGTAGGCATATCATTATCCAAGCCTACCATAAAGAGAAGATTTCACGAGAGCAAATACAGAGGGTTCATCACAAGGTGCAAACCATTCAGAAGCCTCAAGAATAGAAAGGCCAGATTAGACTTTGCCAAACAATATCTAAAAAAGCCAGCCCAGTTCTGAAACAACATTCTTTGGACAGATGAAACTAAGATCAACCTGTACCAGAATGATGGGAAGAAAAAAGTATGGACAAGGCTTGGAACGGCTCATGATCCGAAGCATACCACATCATCTGTAAAACACGGTGGAGGCAGTGTGATGGCATGGGCTTGCATGGCTTACAATGGCACTGGGTCACTAGTGTTTATTGATGATGTGACAGAAGACAGAAGCAGCCAGATGAATTCTGAAGTGTATAGGGATATATTGTATGCTCAGATTCAGCCAAATTCAGCGAAGTTGATTGGACGGCGCTTCACTTTACAGATGGGCAATGACCCAAAACATACTGCGAAAGCAACCCAGGAGTTTTTTAAGGCAAAGAAGTGGAATATTCTTCAATAGCCGAGTCAATCACCTGATCTCAACCCGATCGAGCATGCATTTCACTCGCTGAAGACAAAACTTAAGGCAGAACAACCCACAAACAAACAACAACTGAAGACAGCTGCAGTAAAGGCCTGGCAAAGCATCACAAAGGAGGTAACCCAGCATTTGTTGATGTCCATACGTTCCAGACTTCAAGCAGTCATTGCCTGCAAAGGATTCTCGACAAAGTATTAAAAATGAACATTTTATTTATGATTGTGTTAATTTGTCCAATTACATTTGAGCCCCTGAAATAAGGGAACTGTGTATGAAAATGGTTGCAATTCCTAAACGTTTCTTACGATATTTTTGTTCAACCTCTTGATTTAAAGCTGAAAGTCTGCACTTCTATTGCATCTCGGTTGTTTAATTTCAAATCCATTGTGGTGGCGTACAGAGCCAAAATTATGAAAATTGTGTCATTGTCCAATTATTTCCGGGCCCAACTGTATATACAGTATATATATCCATTATATGTGTGTGTAACTCCTGGTTAGATGTATGTAACACAAACACACACTGCCCCATGTCAGACTCCTCTCCAGTGTGCACTGAGCATGTGATTCATGATAGACATGACAGCAGCCAATGACAAAAGATGTTGGAGAGGAGGAACCAAGGAGAGAGGAGCCTTTAAGAGGGGCACGTGGAGCATGCGGGGGCAGAGCTGCACGAGCCTGAGGAAATTCAGGACGGACTGTCGGTGACCAGGGGCCAGTCTACGTTCCATCCGAGTTAGCAAATGCTGGCTGGAGTGCAGTCGATCTTGGGCGGAGAAACAAGCACCGTCACAGGGGACTCTCTAAGGAAGACCGATAAAGGGGTACTGAAGAGTTTTGTGAAGTACAGGCCTGCTACACCAATATGTAAATAAGAGCTCTAATGGTGTGCCAGCAGCATTACACAGGTCTTGATACACAGGATTGGGTAGCCACACGGAAAAACACTAACATACATCTGCGCAGTGTTTAGTGCAGAGTGTTATGTTCCTATGTAATGTGAATGGATATAATGATCCTTCTGTTAAGGATCATAGTGTACCTGTGTATCCCTTCCCAATTATTTTATAAATACAGTTGTTCTATAAACACTACCGTAGCTATGCGCACGCTCCAAACATAGTAAGTACATAAAATGGGGGGAAATTTATTGAACAACAAAGACAATGTTCGCTCACAAAAATTGGGAGATTAACAATAAGAAAAAGGGCATAAAAAAAAATTATGTGGTCGTGTTGGACCAGGACAGTCTTCTGTGTAGGCACACCATAGATGCAACTGTCAATATTCCAATCAGATGGTGCAGATATAGAATATACAAAGTCACTGAAGATGTAAAAACAGCAAACCAAACTGTATCAAATATCTGGAAGGACTTCAAAGTAGGTGGCCAGACTGTCAAATATATTCTGTCCAAATTCGACTAACTGGTATTCGTGTGGACCTGGATGTTAAAGAATCAACTACGATGTGGCCAAATGGAAAAATGTTCTTGCATATACAGTAGCAGAATACACTCAATAGTGAAATAAGATCTGATTCTTGTGTCCCTTGGCATCCCAACTTGTAGATCGAAGTTAATTTGATTTGTCCAAGGTCACACACAGAAGATAAGCAGCCTGAAATTACCACGGTAATATATTCATGGCCACTAACAAAACGGGCTATATCCCCTCTCTCACCACTGGAATAAATTATAACACTGTACATTAAGAGGGCTGGGATATGTTTTGATTGCAAAATTAAGGAAAATCGTGTAACTGGCTTCGCATATCCTCTGGAAACCAATGTAAAACCCTAGCTCTGACTTACAAAGCTCTCAACGACGCTGCCACACCTTACATCTCAGCTCTCATCCTGAAATATATCCCTAAATGCCTCCTACAGTACATTCTGCCCACGACATCCGCCTTTCCTCTTGCCTTACAAGTTTCTCTCACTCCCGTCTACAAGACGTCTCCCGTGCTGCCCCTTCCTCTGGAATTCCACACCATGTATCATCACTCTCCCCCGGCTTTCAGAAAAGTAAAAACTCGCTGAAAACTCATCTTTTCAAGGAAGTCCATGTGGCATACCTTTAACATCCAACATTATTTACTTAATAAAACTTGTAGCTTAAACATTAACCTGTGACTGACCCACCTGTGTGTCCACTCCCTTGGCTGGTGTGGTACCTGCCCTCAGTGGCAATGTTGTATCTATTATATAAATTATATAGCAATATATTCATATTTATTAATATTAATAACAATACTTTGTGAATTCATTTCTCATTTAGTTTCTCTCATTCTCTGCACTCTGCCTTGCAGGGGGCAGACATAGCTACTTATCCAGTATAGGGATGATGGCATTTAAACACAATTAGTAGCAGCTGCAGTTCTGAATATTATTAAAGAGAGACTTCATAAAAACGGTGACACAATGTGTGAATGCTTTCTACACAATACAGTAAACAGACTCGTAAGTAAAGCAGTAGGGTGAATTTAGTATTCTAAAATACACGAGACAATATATTCTGTTTGTATGTCACCTTAGCAACACTGCATACCAATGGAGCGTAAAGAGCATTAAAGATCTAATTAAAATCACTCTAGATAATGTGCAGACAACACTAGATTCCTGACATGTAAAACCTTTTGTTGGACCAACACAAACACAAGACTTTCAGGCCACACATGAGCCAACAGTGCTAGAGGCCAAGACACTGCAAGGGCAAAGAGAGAAGGGCAGCAACGTGTGTGTGTGTGTGTGTATATATATATATACACACACACACACACACAATATATACACATACACATATATATAGATATATATATATTATGATATATAATATATATATATATATAGTATATATATTATATATTACACACACACACACACACCACACACAACACACCACACACACATATTTCTGTTGTCTCAAAGTCTCATATAAAAAGTAAACAAGGTGGTTCATTAACCAATATCACTACCTGCTAAATGCCAATTTTATATTGCATGACTGAGCATGCGTTCTGTATTAAAGCCTCCAATAAAGTACAACATATATGCAGACATTCTGCAGTGTATTGCTGGCTTCTTATATTAGTTTGACCTTTGATTTACGAAACGGTGCACGTCCATGGGGAACTTTAAGGACTGATCATTTGAAAGTGTTAATACCATCCAGCAGCGGTGGGCCTCTCTGTAAGAAGTGGTAACCTACGTGAGCTTTTGAAGTCTTTCTTTTTCATCCTCCTCCTCATCAGCGTCCCGCGTGGACTGGTAGGGTACAGGTTGCGAGGTAGCGTCCCCATATTGAGCGAACTCAGGCTGTATGCACTCATGGAGGTAGGAGAGAAGGACGAAGATACCAATGCTGCTGTAAGAAAGAGCAGACATAGCGTACAGTAGCACACAGTACTTTAACAGGACAGGTAGCATCCCTGCTCTAAAGCTTTAAAGGCAGGGGTGGACAACTCCAGTCCTCAAGGGCCATCAACAGGTCAGGTTTTCAGGATATCCCTGGTTCAGCACAGGTGGCTGTGCTGCAGCAGGGATATCCTCAAAACCTGACCTGTTGGTGGCCCTTAAGGAGTTGGCCACCCCTGCCTTAAGGTGACACCATTAATAGCCTATAAATAAAAAAAAATTCAAAAAAGGACTTGTGTACTTGACAAGAAAAACTCCAATCAAATGAGTATTTCCAGGGACTGTCTCTACTAATGTCGACAGGCAGATCGTGTTCAGCACAAGAAAGAGGTGCAATTGACCCCCTCAAGGAAAACAAACCTTTTGCAAAACAGAATTGAACAATACGTGCACAGCTGTTTTTCAGACCTCACACGAGACTCAGAGGAGGAAAAGAAACGGGTTGTTCATTTGTTCTATTTAGATCTATTATATTCAACGTCAAAGTGATGCACTCAATCATAAACCATTATGAGTCCTGGTAAAGGCAATTTGCTCTGCCAATTTACTGAGCACTTGACATGTTTTATTTTCCTAATTGATGTTTCGCACAGGTAAATGATGTGTGCTTCTGTTTTGAACTTGGTGTTGACAAAGCAATATATTTGATGGAGTAGGGTAAAACCACTACAAATAGCGTTGCTATAAAAAATTAGCATTGAGCTATGGTCCCATAGGAGCTCCAGGTTCTCATTTTGACGTGCTGCTTTTGCATTGTGTTGGTTGGGGGAAAACCGCCACACATCACACACCCCTCAGCTTAGGAAATGTCTCATGGGATGTCATCAAAACCTGTTGATAATCCACTCATTTATTTCAAGTTTCCCAGAGGACACTTCCGCTGGTATAACTTTTAATATTCGGACGTTAAAGTATTTCTTTCGAAATTAAAATGCCCAATTTATCATGTGCGTTAAGGCTTGTTTTCATTGAAAGATCAGATTGGGAGCAGGCTCGTAGGTATTGTAACTTAGGATCCCTACACTGGCCTGCATGAGGGGTTTGCTTTGAGTTCTTGGTCCATGACCCGCAGGCCATTAAAAAGCATGACACTGCTCATACCCCGGAAGGCGTTCATAAGATACGGAAGATTTAGATTGTCAAGCATTAAGCCTGTGATAAAAACAGGACCTATTATATTTCACATCTATTATTAGTAGGAAAGTGCGATCACAAAAAACAAACAAATCAAAAGCTTTAATGACAAAATGAGGAAGCATGAAAAAAAGCGGGGGGGGGGGGGGGGGGAGGGGAGGGAAAGGCGAAAGGAAAGACAGGAGAAGAAAGGGTGGCACATTACGAAGGAGTTTTTCAGGAGGTGGTTTCTGGCATTCCTTGGCTGGCATCCTGTAATGGTCAGGGTGGTAGGTGTTATAATGTTGGCAGGAGAGGAGGCGGCGGTGGCTGTTCGCACAGGGGACCCGGGGAAGGTGCCGGTCGTTGCTCCTTTGAACCTTTACTGCCCGCATGAAGGGATGACAGGAAATCAGAAAAACAAAAAAAAGAACCAGAGAAGAGGGAAAGGTAACTGAATTTCAATGAACAAAAGAGCAACGGAAGTGAAAGAAGTTAGCAAGGAAATGAAAAAGCATCATGGCATAGGCAGCAATACCCAATAATTACATTAGGGAGAGAAAACATTTCAGCAAACATCTCAGGAATAGATATTTTCAAGGTGTTCAGCAAATTTCTGTCTTATCGAAAATCTCATTGAAAATGACCCCCTACAAAGCATACCAAACATACTAGGACCAAACATATACTTTCCTTATAGGGATACACCTAAAATGAGGTGAAATATAAAATGAAAAGAATGGACTAAGGGAGCAGTTCCTTCCCCCTGCCCCCTATTATTATTATTATAAATTACAGTGTGAGACCCCAGGGAGTCCCCTGAGCAAACGCCACTATTTTCAGCTCCAGCGGCCCCGATGTTCTCGAAATAATTACTGGTGAAGTTACTGGGTTTAATTCTTCCTCAATGGAAGCAAAATGGATGCCAAATTTCAGGCCAATAGGAAGCTGCAAGATATGGTGTTGGTTACTGATTGGATAACCATCTAAATCCCCCTTAAAACCAGGAACCCCCGGTAACCTCACCAATAAGTATCTCAGGAGCCAGGGTTCCCCAAAGCTTAAAACAGTGTTCCAATCCTGTACAAAAACACATTGAGGTTAGGCTGGATTACTCTTTTTTAGAAGTCTATACAGCAAGTCTTAAAAAGGCATAAAGACTATTTCCCTAAGATCGCATAACAAAATGCCAGTCACAGTCTGGAATGAACATTATTCCAATAAAAGACAATAAAAAACAAAGGTTAATGCACTCTGAAAATAATTCTCCAATGAGTGGTTTGCCAGGGAAAAAAAAAAGAAAATACCGTCTGTGTTCCTCAATATAACATTGTGTGCTTTCAAATCCTGCATCCTGGCGAGTGCAGGACCTCTTTGCGGTCTGGTGACCTCAGCAGCATGGGAGCTTTCTGGGGACCTCAAGTCTCCCTCTTGAAGAGCTACTCTACTCATCTGGGCGGCAGGTTTCCGAGGACAGAGGATGTGATGTTATATTGTGGATTTTAGCTGGGATGCCAATTAAGGGACACCTTTTTTCAGATGAACCACAGATTCAAAAATGATTTTGAGAGTGCATTGGCATTTGTTTTTATTCTCGTTTATTGGAATAAAGACCATTTTTATGCTATGGTATTTTTTTGTCTTGTATTATCAATTTTTTTCAGCACTTTTGGAATTCCTTTTTATATAGCTGGTACTAGGGTTTGACGATAACTAAAATCTCACTACGATAACAAAATTAAGAAATGTATCATCTCGATAAATATCGGTTTGGTAGAAACAGTAGGGGGAGAGAAAATAAAGAGGGGATAAGAGGGTGGAGAACAAAGGGGGGGAGAGAAAGGGGAAATTTGGCAACAAGCAGGGGAGAAAGGGGGAGAGGAGAGCGGTGGAGGGGGGAAACAAGGGGGGAAAAGAGGAAAAAAAGATGGGGGACAAGTAGAGAAAGAGGGCGAGAAGGGGGACAGGAGGGTCAAGGGGGAACAGAGCAGAAAAGGGAAATGGGCAAGGAGAGAGGATGGACAAGAAGGGAGACAGACAAAGGAGCCATGGCCCATCTCCAGCGGGTGCTGGACGGGGGGAGGGGTAGGAGAAAGGGAGCCACAACCTCCTCCAGAGGAAAATCAACATGCAGGGAGCACCCGGCAACAAGGAGTGGACCAGGGTGCCAATCCTCTGCCCCAGCTGGTCAGATATTGAGAAGCTGTCTGGATGGAGCGGGGAGGCCAAAGCAGTAGACTGAGTGAGAAGGTCCCTAATGCAGCAGGAACACCACATGGGAAATACATGATGGCCTCAGGCTCACAGATCTGGGGCACTGCGGAGCGCGGCTGATGGGACTGAGGAGAGGGAGGCCGGGGGCCTGCGTTTCTGTCAGTGATGGAGCAGGAAAGGGAGGACACTTTGACCGGGCAGACCGTAATGCCGCGATAATAAAAGATTAGACAAATCCTCTAAGTAATTTTTTATTACTGCGGTATTACTAGTCAAAGGTATATTGTCCAACCCTAGCTGGTACTATATATATTTAGTAAACATGGTTTAATTTTGTTCCCTTTAATCCCCTCCATGATTTCCAATTTTTTCTATAAAAATAGATTTTTTTTACCTTTTCAGTAATTAATATTTCGCGATATCTTCTCCCTCTGCACTTCTTTAAATTGGTGTTACCTCATTTTGTTTTTTGTTTTTAACTATTTTTTTTTAATACTAATGTATGTTTGAAGTAGGGGGGTCTCCACAGTTGAATCATGTTAATGTAGCTCCAGGAACGCCCTGCTTCCCAAGATACGTACATCTGAACCCCGAAGCTGCAACATCACCCCTTGCAACTTCCCATTGGCCCGCATTCAGGGCTGGCTGGGAGTTCTGTGGGGCTCAGTGCAGTGGGGCCTCTTACCTTGTCCGGGGCGGCATCTCTACTTACAACGTTATGACGACGAGGCGTCGCATTGTCATGGCAACGCGGCACGTTACAGCGCCATGATAAGGAGATGCTGCCGGACAAAATAAGAGCTACGTACAGAGGCCCCAAGCTCTCCCCCGGCAATCAGAAGGGTCTGCGAAGCCGAAAAGAAGGTGGTTCAGCTCCACACACCTCCTGCTTTGCACCTAGGGGAATTTAAAAAAATAAAACGTTTTGAAAGACAATGTTGCTTTAAAACCCATTAAGAATAATATATGTGGAGCGTAAAATTTGTCCAATTTAGAACCCTGGGACTGCGTTTTGCATGTATATACATTTAAATCTGTGCATCTGTTTTCAACCAAGAGCTTTATTCACCGACATATAGAAATGCACTTGAACTGTGATTTGTACACATTGTGTAAAAATATTGATGCATTACCATCACAATGCTGTCACATCCGCATCAATGAGAAAATGGAAAACTTTAGCTAAGCTACACTACAACACAGTGTTTTCTTGGATCTAGAAATATTACAACTAAGTGATAGGTTAAGTAACTGTTTTTCTATCAATTTGCTAAAGATTTTTCTTTGTAAAAAAAAAAAAATGGAATTCCTTAGAATTTTTCTCTCCATCTCTCACATTAATTAATTATGAAGAGGGAGTTTTTTGACTGCTCCGTAGCTCGGTCTTTTGTTTTGTGATGTAGAAATAATCTGTTTTCACATTTACAGTCATGTTTCTCAGAGAACCATTGTGTTGCCCAGCTTGCAAGCTATGAATCCCAAAGGAGAGGAGCACATTCACAGCTCGTAGAAGGAATGACAGAATAAACAAATAGAGATATATTAGTGACAAACGCCTACATTTGCTAAAGGTCGATATTGGTGCGCCAAAAATGTGCATGATAAAATATAGGAATTGCAGCAATATTTTCTCTGAATTCCGCCATGTTTACTAAGAATGACACATTCATTAGTGGGTTTGCAGTATCCAATCTCATTTGCATGTAACAAAAAAGCAGTAACTTGCCATTATATACTAGTGATACAAATAAGCAACGAAATATATGTTCAATTTTTAAACCTTTAATAGCCCAAGAGACCAAGTAGACATGGTCAACTTGGGTTTCTAAGAGGTTAACATATTAATAAGTTCAGCATTGTTATTAAGTATTTTTATAATTAATTCTAGATTGGCTAGTCATATCTGGTCTATAGTGGCTGTTCTACAGTGTATATATATATACATATGTATATATATAAATATATATATACACACACACGATTGGCCTAAAGCCAGCCTGGGGTAGGTGATAGAAATTGGCAATATTCTTTGAGGTAGCCCAATGTCGCCAGATATCAGTTTAGAGTAGAATGTGAATAGGTAATAAGCCATTAATTCTTGATTTGCATACATGTGCATGCTCATTTGCCATACTCATTAAATGTAACACTCTTGCATATGTAATTACACAAGTCATACTCATTTGCATGCTAATTATCAATCCTAGTTATATTTAGCCTATACTTACAGTATCGCAGCGATAAAATGAGTTTTCACTGCATTATTTAAATGGTAAACCTCAAATACATTGGTAAAAATACATCTTTTTTTTTTTTTAAACAATTAATGCACAGCAATATTAATACTGAAGCTTAGTAAGTCTATGCCACAGATGTTAGAAGGATAGGAACACCCTTTCTAGAAACTTAAGCTGAGGACACACAATACTGTAGGTGCAATCACAAGGTGGCACACAGCAGGCATCTCCATGATGGTACAGTATATACTGTACTTTGTGGATCACTTACAAATTGCTGTGCTGTTAGGGCTTGCTGAGGCTAAAATATGCTTGTTCTAGCTACTGGCAGTAGGCGCCTCCAATTACTAGATAGGTTTAGCAGGCTATGCAGGCAGCCTGCCTCAACCAGTCTGGTATTTTGCAGTGTTTCTCTATTATTCCTATTTAGTACTAGGAGTGGGAATGCCATTAATCATATGTTTCTTTGAACATAACCATTTCTCAAAGAATAGCATTGCCCCTTCAGAAGAACCTTTTTGTGGTTCTAGCAAACTGTGAACATTCACCTGTTTTCCAATGGCGACCCCCAGAATTCCATGATATGGCTGCAAACCTGCCAGGACGCACAGCAGTAGAGAAAAAAAATAGCTTGGATCATCTTACCGTGATCTGGTCCCTTTAATGCCAATCGAGTCTGATGGTAGGGAAGAATCTCTAGTTTCACATTTTCAGAGGTGCTAGCTAAAAGTTGGGTTGCTTCTGCTAAGGTGCAATATTCCATACTGGTACCATCCACAGACAGAATGTGATCTCCTATATACAGTGCACCACACCTGAACGAGAGAGAACAACTATATATGTTAGGTGCTCTCTTTATATCATCTATATGAAAATTAGCACATTCTGCAGGTTCCATATCACACATTTCCAGGTGCAAAGAACAGCACCTGGTTTAGAAAATCTAGTTCTCCTTACAATAAAATATTTTTGTTCAATTAGAAATCTAGTGCTGTGTTGTTGTACTAGTCCTGCATTCATTTTTGATATGGGGACATTTTGATATACAGCCACTTAAGTACAGACATACCCCGGTTTAAGGACACTCACTTTAAGTACACTTGCGAGTAAGGACATATCGCCCAATAGGCAAACGGCAGCTCGCACATGCGCCTGTCAGCACGCCCTGAACAGCAATATTGGCTCCCTACCTGTACTGAAGCTGTGCGCAAGCAGGGACACTATAGAGCCTGTTACAAATGCGTTATTTACATCAGTTATGCACGGGTATGACGATTGCAGTACAGCACATGCATCAATAAGTGGGAAACAGGTAGTGCTTCACTTTAAGTACATTTTCACTTTATATACATGCTCCGGTCCCATTGCGTACGTTAATGCGGGGTATGCCTGTATATTGCTCTTAGCTCCATTATTGTATTGGGCTTTACCCGATTATTAAAAACCCATTTGCCACATATATGTCCCATATTCACATCCCATTGTAGTCATTTTGATATATTACACCTGAATTGTATACTGAGCCTATTAAAAGTGAAGTTACTGAGGAAAATCTTCATGTCAGAATCATCCTTCTTTCATGAGCCATCACAGAGCTGTTGCTTTTATTTATTTTTTAATTAATTGGAGACATATTTATGCAGAGACCCTTACAAATTGTGACCTTATTTGGTTTCTTAAAACAACATTATATACTCAGCCACATACATTGCATCGTTGAAACAGCGGCAGCATCCTTTCCACAGCTCAGTATAAGCAACACAAGCAGCAACCCCCTCCAACCTACCTTTTCTTTTTTTACTGGATGAGAACTATGGAATGATCAGGGGATGAACAACACTATTCCACCAGGGTCCTCCAATTCCGAGATACTTACTGGGGAAATTACAGTCTGTAGGACAACTCACGGCAGCAACTCCGCCGCTGCCATCTAGCTGTCACCGATCAGCCACTGTGATATATAGCCGCTGGCCGTTTGGCCACGCAGGTAAGCCCCTAACTTTAGCCCATACCCATAAAGCCCGATAACACCCATAACCTTAACCCCCTTACCCTAAAACTGCTAACCTTAACCCCTTACCCTAACTAACCCTGTAATCAGACCCCTTACCCTAAAAAGCTAAACTTTAAACTAGTGGTTTCCCAAAAACTTTTGGTTAAGGAACCCTATGTGAAATTCTGCGGAACCCAAACCATCCCTAACACTGTGTCTGAGATCAGATAGATTGTAAGGAACCCCGACCATCTCTAATAGCGTGTCTCAGATCAGATATATTGTAAGTAACCCAACCCTCTCTAATAGCGCGTCTGAGATCCGATGCATTGTAAGGAACCCCAACCCTCTCTAATAGCGCGTCTGAGATCAGATGCATTGTAAGGAACCCCAGCCCTCTCTAATAGAGCGTCTGAGATCCGATGCATTGTAAGGAACCCCAACCCTCTCTAATAGCGCGTCTGAAACCAGATTCATTGTAAATTCTTCTGTATTTAGTATTTTTTTTTAAATGACCTGCAAATTGCAGGGAAGTCTTTATGGAGGCCTGGGGGAACCCAAGAGTTCCTAGGAATCCTTATTGAAATACTGCCTTATCCCCTTACTCTAAACCCCCTACTCGGACCCCTTAGCCTAAAACCCCTAACCTTAACCCATAAACGCACCCTAAAAAGCTTATGCCATTAGCCTAAAACACCTAACATTAATCAATCACTTACCTTACCGGTGAAGCGTCTGGCGGCTAGCTGCCTTTGGCGGCGGCTAGCTGCCTTTGGCGGCGGCTAAATGGCTGCGGCAAGATGCCCCATTGCGATTTGAATGGCTGTCCGATAGGAGGCCACAACTGATGAACTATTTATATTGACTTCTCCATCTCTAGAAGTGTCTGCACATTGTTGCAGATATGTATGGCAATGAAGACAGTAACACATTACAGAATCTTTAGTCGGGGCAAAAACCTGGAGATTTCTATTGTGATGTCAACAATGTTATAACAGGAAGCGAGTGCACCAAAGAACAAGAGACAGAGCGAGACAGGGAGAGGGCGAGAGTTTCCAATCTTACCTGTCAGCAATACTTGCAGATTTAACTTTGTCAATGACAATGACCTGTTTGTTGCAGTAAATCGAGGTAGTTAGTGCTAATCCAAGGCTGGAACCAGGGGTTTTGGCAACTTCGACTAACAGTGGGCCAGAGGCGTTGGACACGGAATCTGTAAGAAAAAGATTAAATAAAAAATAGAATGAAACAAACTTTGCTCAGTGCAGTCTTTATCCTAACGCCACGGCAGAATCAGTGTTTCATGTGCACCACCTGGAAAACCAATGATAATGTAAAGCAATTCATAGTGCAGATATTCAGGAGTATCCTTAGAATTTAGACACTGGAAACCAGAACATTGCTGGGTGCTTGTTGCTTAATGCTGTGAATAAGGGAGCAGTGAAGGCCAACATTGCATCAAACATGACCACACAGAGTCATTGGACTGGAAAAAGAAATAAAAATACAAGTCCAGAGTCCCCAAAAAATGGTGCTAGCAAACGGGAGTAAAGACGTGCTAAAGCTTAGCACCCGTTTGTGGATCTGGGCCACAAATGTGAACCACGGTATCAGCAATTACAGCAAATTAATTGCATTATTGCTGACTTAACAGAACGAAGCAAAGCTAATAATAAAAAATAATAATTAACGACGGTGTAAGTTGCATTACATTTTTTTTACTACTGTAGCAAATAGCACAGGTCACATCTGTGCAAATTTTCATTTTACAACGAAACAATTAATTTCAACATGAAATGAGGAATTATTTTGCATCAGAGTTCCGCATACTATTGACTTTTTATCAAGCTGGAAAAAAGATCCAATCTCAAGCATTGATTTAAAAACAACAACTTTACCAACAGTATGTTGACATGTTACATTAGTGTCATTCAGCCAATAATTGGTAGATGAGTAGAAGAGTAAAAATCAATAATTGTGAAACGAGTATGAACATGTGTAATGAGTGAATACACAGCATTGGGTAGTTAAACACCCACACACAATTAACAGAGCACATATTGTAACATACGTACACACACAATAGCAATTCTACCCCGCCTGGACTAACCTAAAGTTAACTACGTTTTTAGACATATAACAAATAAGAACTGCCATAGCCAGCTCTGCTATGAATATAGTAAAAGGCATATTTCTTTTTCAATTAAAATTGTAGTTTTATGACAGAGCTGCTATGTTGGATATGCCATTGTGCTTCACATATTTAAGATAGACTACAATACAAAATACGATTTTCATTTAATAAGTGATTCTACTTAATCAATTGTGCAGATGACTGGCAGGCATGCCTCACATTTACAGTACTGCATCTGACAAAACACAAGTAATCAATATTAATTCTGTGGTCATATGTTTCCTGGGACAGGAATCCTTTATTCAGATGTTTTTTACATTCCCAAGCATCATGCACTATGTCATGGAACATAAATACCCCTTTCTGCCTTCTCTGTTTCACCCCCCATCATGCACTATGTCATGGAACATAAATACCCTTTCTGCCTTCTCTGTTTCCCCCCCCCCCCCCTTTCCTTGGCAGTTCTGCCTGCTAGCTGTATTTGGATGTTACTTTCCTTGCAGTTTCACTCCCAGTGCAGATGGAATGGATACATTATGTTGCCTTTTTTCCTTCCAGTCTGTCACACCCCTGGTTGCCCTGGCAACATCTCCAGTCCTCCAAGATAATGGGCTTTCCCATTCCTCCCTGTCCCTGCTGACAGTTAGTATGGCCTGACCCCTATCCCTGTGTCACAAGCAGTACCCACTGTCTTTTACTTCCTGACATTGGCAGAGTGAGTACATTCATGTTACACCCCTATGGCAAGGCCACATTTTTTTCACCTGCCCTTACTACAAAGCACCCACAGAGATACACCTTTCCAACACAAACATCTTATCCACAAGTGCCTGTTTTTGTTGCTGCTTTCCTAAATAAAGTGAAGAAAATATACAGGACTTGTTGTGCTTTGGAAAGAGGGCTGAGTTGAAGCTAGCTGGGTTCATTCATACCCCAGACATGACCCTGGATCCAGAATACACTACAAAATTGCAGGTGGATTATAAATCTAACCAAAGTCCAATAGACACGAAACTTTAGTATATTACACACTTGCACAGTAAATGTGTATAAAGTGTAAATAAGGATTGTATTAGGAGTGTTAAATGCTTAATGTCCACATTATCTTGTCAAGAAAAAAAATTGCTTTTACAGTATGACCTTATTGAGGAGTTCTGGCTCTAGTTGGGCAGATTTTGGCTGGCATTTTGCACACTAATCATCGATGGCTCCCCCATGGCTGCCTAACCATTCTTGCTGGTTATCATCAGTAACGTTTCTAAACCCAATTAAAATGTATGAACATATTCATTACTATTAATGGTAAGGGGACACTATTCTAAAACCTTACAACGCAAAACAATAAACCTCACTCACAAGGCTTTTCAAAAATACTTTTGGTCCGCTCGACCTTTGGCCCGCGGTTCACCAGCACGTGTTGCGGCAGGTGATAGATACATCTGTATCCTTATCTTTGGCACACGATCTCTGGTCCAGCAGGCACTACCAGATCATATCAATCTGTTTACAACATCATGGGCTGTGTCAATCCTAAATAAAGGCTTACCATGTACCCCTCAAGGCTAATGCGCACTGCAAAACCGGTTTGCTTTCACTGCTTATTTAGCACTTTGGTTGTCATAATCTACACACATCCATTTAATTTGCAATGCATTTCCCCCTTCACTGCTCATCTAAGGCTGCGTCCACACTAGATCAGCCGGCGAGGTCGCACGCACCGAACACAAACAAATGGATTCCAATGCACAAGTGCATAGATCGCGCGTTCATGAGCACGACGGGGCGACTGGGACTCCGCGCGACAAACTTGTTTGAATTTGCCGCGTGATGGCCGGGTCACGTGAGCGGTTCGCCCAATGAGGGCGAACCAGCTTCGTGACGTCACGGCCGTGCCCAAGACATGCCCCCGACACGCCTCCCCATCACCTCGGCCTGCAGGACAGCAATCTCTCCTGCTAGGGGACGAGCGTGACGCCGCGCGAACACTCGTGCGCACCCACGCTTACACTATGTACGAGGCCTTAGATCTGTTGAAGGCTCAAACAGCCTTGGAAGGGAGATGTAAATCGCAATTATTTTTCTTGGTAAGGAAAAATAATAAGGTGACAATGACACATACATTACAGAGATATCAGCAGCCTTTGACCAGAAAAACACATTCGGGGGGGGAATTCACCAACATGAATACTTAATGCCTGCGTGTTACAAATGCAGAAATCCTATTTCCCCTCAAACAGATTACAATTGAGGTGTCCAATAAGTCTCCTATTGGTAATGTAGGAAAGGGGGAAGACTGCACATGTACCTGGGCTGGCAGCATTCTAGAATGCAGTGAATTTTGGGAATGAATGCGCCGGTGTGAACTCAAAGTAGTCAAAAGCCTCCAAAATGTTTCTTTTTTGTGGAGTCTATATAGGTGGGTTGTTGTTCCTCGGGCCGCTACAAACTGATCTTTACCAGGCATTGTACAGGGATTTTTAATAATAAATAATAATAACTATTTCATACAGGCATACCCCGTTTTACATACACTCGCTTTACGTACACTCGCAAGTACGTACATTTTTTTTTAATTGCACCTTACCCCCTGTGTACGTACGCGTGCTTCGCGAGTACGGACACCAGGGGGCGGCGTGTGCGTGCTGTGGCGGTGTGCCCTCTCTTCCTCTCCCCGGCTCTTCCTTCACCTGGCTCCCCCAGCCCTTCCGTTCCCCGGCTCCCCCAGCTCTTCTGTTCCCCGGTTCATCCTCTCCCCGGCTCTTCCAATCACCTTACCCTCTCCCTGGCTATTCCGTTCACCCCCCCACCGGTTCTTCCCGTCACTCCCCCCACCCCCCCGGTTCTTCCGATTACTCCCCCCCCTCGGTTTTCTTCCATCACTCCCCCGAGCCCCCCCGTTCTTCCGATTACTCCACCCCCCCTCGGTTCTTCCGATCACTCCCCCGAGCCCCCCCCGGTTCTTCCGATTACTCCCCCCTCGGTTCTTCCGATCACTCCCCCCTCGGTTCTTCCGATCACTCCCCCGAGCCCGCTCAGAGCCGCGCTCTAGCGTGCGTGTGCCGCCTCTGACTGCCATGATTCTGCCGCCCGCACACCTGCACGCTGCTTGAGGTAGGGAAGAAAGGGAGAGGGACATGCAGGGGTGGTGTGATGTGAGGACATGGGGGGTGATATGAGGAACATGGTGGGGAGTGATGTGAGGGACATCGGGGGGGGGGGTGATGTGAGGGACATGCATGGGGGTGATGTGGAGGTACTGCAGGTGGGGGGGGGGTTAGACTGCAGGTGGGGGGTGATGTGTGAGGGACATGAGTGGGGGGTGATGTGAGGTACATGCAGGTGGGTGGGGGGGGATGTGAGACATGCAGGTGGGGGGTGATGTGTGAGAGACATGCAGGTGGGGGGTGATGTGAGGTACATGCAGGTGGGGGGGGGGGGATGTGAGACATGCAGGTGGGGGTGATGTAAGGGACATGCAGGTGGTGTATGTGAGGTACATGCAGGTGGGGGTGATTGTGAGGGAGATGCAGGTGGGAAGTGTATATGAGGGAGATGCAGGGGAGGGGGATGATATGAGGGAGTATGCAGGGGGGTGATGATATGAGGGGTCGAGTGCAGGGGGGGTGATATGAAGGGAGATGCGGGTGGGTTGATATGAGGGAGATGCAGGGGGGGTGATATGAGGGAGAGCACGGGGGGGGGGATATCTGAGGGAGGATGCAGGGGGAGGTGATATGAGGGAGATGCAGGGGGGGTGATATGAGGGAGATGCAGGGGGGGGGTGATATGAGGGAGATGCATGGGGGGGGGGGGATATGAGGGAGATGCAGGGGGGGTGATATGAGGGAGATGCAGGGGGGGGGTGATATGAGGGAGATGCATGGGAGGGTAATATGAGGGGTGCTGGAGGAGATATGATTTTACCCGTGCGGCCTGATTTTTTAAAAATATTTATAGGGGGGGAGGGGGGTCTTTTAAAAATGTATTGAGGCGGTGTGGGTCTTTTAAAAATGTATTGGCGGGGGCATTTTTAATATGTATTGGCGGGGGCATTTTTAATATGTATTGGCGGGGTGGGGTTACATGTATTTAGAGGGATGGGTTTTTTTGGTATGTATTTTGTGGGGGCACTAGTAAGAAAAAATTAGCTGACATTAAAGATTTTCTTTCTATAAAGCCTACTGTATTTATTTTGGTTACAAATGCATTATTTACATTAGTTATGCATATATATGATGTCTGCAGTACAGTACATGCATCGTAAAGTGGAAAAAAAATAGTGCTTCACTTTAAGTACATTTTCACTTTACATACATGCTCCGGTCCCATTGCGTATGTTAAAGCGGGGTATGCCTGTATAGCGCTTTTCTTCCCATGGCACTTAAAGTGCTTCACAATTACAGTTTAGTGCACGGTACAAGGCACATAGGATTTTTACAGACACAGTCCCTGTGAGCTTACAATCTATGTATTTGGTGCCTGAAGCAAAGGGAGATAAAGTGACTTACCCAAGGTCACAAGGAGCTGCCACCGGGAATTAAACCAGGGTTCCTTGCTGCAAACTCAGTGTCATTGTTACAGAGTCAGTGTCTTTACTCATTGAGTCACTCCCTTTAGAGGTTTTGAGCAGATTTTCTCCTATTGCATATTTAAACATCTAAGACAATATGCAGCCTCTCCTTGCACTGCAGACAGGGCTTCTACCTGCTTCAGCGTAGTGTAGCTCAGTCAGTTTTGCCTTTGTCTCAGGGCTTCTCCAGTGGATCCAGGCCTAGGCTGTAGTGAGGAGTAGAATAAGTAGAAAAGGGCGCCAGGAACTTTTAAAGCAGGATGCTTGTTTGTATTGTCGCCAGCAGATACAGCATAACAGGACAGGCTTTCAGTATCTATCTCATGCACTAGTTCCCCCTTTGTCTGCAGTTCCTCCCAGGACCCAACTTAACCTTAACAATTAGAATGTAAGCTCCTCGGGGCAGGGACTCCTCTTCCTTAATGTTACTTTTATGTCTGAAGCACTTATTCCCATGATCTGTTATTTATATTATTTGTTATTTATTTGATTACCACGTGTATTACTACTGTGAAGCGCTATGTACATTTATGGCACTATATAAATAAAGACATACAATACAACCGTGGATAGGCAGGGCCGTCTTAACGTATGGGCATGCTGGGCAGTTGCCCAGGGGCGCCACAGCATAAGGGGGCTCCACGCGCCCGGCCCATGCGTGCCCACCAATGCTCTCCCCCGCCCGGCACCCCGGCTCGCTCTTGGGGTTGCCAGGTGTCCGGTATTTGCTTCCCCTGTCCGGTAAAATATGAGAGATAATACCGGACATGGGATAGAGCAGGACAGCTGCTGCTAGGGGGCTGGGCAGCTTCTGATTGGTTGCTGCTGTGTAATTCAGCCAATCAGGAGGTGGCAGGAGCCTGGGGGTGGGGCCAAAGAGCGGAGGAAAAGCATGAAGCAGAGATGTGAAGCTGTGTGTGTATAAGTGTCCTGCCTGTGTGTGCCTGTCTATCTGTGTCCTGTCTATCTGTATATGTGTGTCTCAGTGTGTCTGTCTTTCTGTCTGTGTCCTGTCTGTATATGTGTGTGCCTCAGTGTGTGTGTGTTTGAGTGAGTGTGTGTATGTATGTCTGTCTCAGTGTGTGTGTATGTATGTCTGTCTCAGTGTGTGTGTGTGTGTGTGTGTGTGTGTGTGTGTGTGTCTGTCTCAGTGTGTGCTGTGTGTGTGTGTGCTGTGTGCGTGTGCGTGTGTGTGGACAGACAGTACATACAGTACTGGCAACTTTATTTAATTGCTCACTCACCCTTACTTTTCTTTTACTATACTAACAGTCTTCCCATTTTCAAGATCTATTAAAAATAACCACCATTGTAAATTCTCAGAAAGGCTCCATAACTCAGCTCTCATCACAGCAGCATTGCAATCTCTGCAGCACTCTTACTTACTGATTATCCCCAAGAAGGCAGATCAGGTTACTTATTCAATGGCATGATTTAATATGCCATTTAAAGCTGGATTTTGAAGTCTAAATTGAAAGCTACTGTACTGATAATGACAGGGAGGAGAAAGGGGTGAGAGGATGAAGGGAGCGGGTGAGAGGACAAGGGGGGTGAAAGGACAATGGGGGGTGGGAGGGTGAAAGGACAAGGGGGGGTGGGAGGGTGAAAGGAAAAGGGGTGGTGGGAGGGTGAAAGGACAAGGGGGGAGAGAGAGAGGATGAGGAGGGGGTGCAACAATCTTGGAATTTGTGGGAGGAGCAGTAAGATCAGTATTGCTCGCCATGTACAGTATGACTGCAGGTCAGTTATTTATAAATGATCTGGCCATTATGTAATTTGTTCTAAATTTCACTCCAAGCATGCACCAATTTGCAATATTTCCTAAAACAATCCTCGGAAGGGTGCTACTTCCCAAGACTCTTCCCCAGATTTTTTACGAAATAGAATATAAATTGGTGCAAATTGGTGAATACTTGGAGTGAAATTTAGAACAAATGACATAACAGTCAGGTCATTTATAACTAACATTCTTCCCCATCAACGATTCGAGTGCGTCGCACCTTTCACCATTGTGTCCAGTATTTTTGGACAAGCCACCTGGCAACCCTACTCGCTCTCCCCCCGCCCGGCACCATGGCTCAGCTCGCTCTCCCCCCGCCAGGCACCCCGGCTCCACTCGCTCTCCCCCCGGCCGGCACCCCGGCTCCGCTCGCTTTCCGCCCGCCCAGCACCCTGGCTCGCGTCACAACCGCTTGCAGCCTAGCAGTGCAGCACTTCCGGTGCTTGCTGCTGCTAGTGAGTGCGTGGGAGGCTGGGAGCGACAGTGTAGGCAGGGCCCCGTGCACTGCTTTACCCGGGGCCCCCTAATGTTGTTAAGATGGCCCTGTGGATAGGTGTGGAGTAGGCTCAGCCCAAGGTCCCTACTTAAACCTGGCTATAGCCCTGCTCCCGGCAGCATAGGAACCTCCATGCCTGCACCAGGCACCTTGAACAGGATCTCCACAGAACTCACTCTCTAGGGTGGATCCCCATGTCTTATACCCATGAGGTGTAAACCTTCCCCCCCTGTCTCTGGGCAAAACTGGATGTTGCAAAGACATCACCCCACCAGTCATATGACCTACTAGAACTTTCTTAGCTCTGAGTCATGCCTCATGTGCCTGGGAGCTGCAATGTTGTAGCCTAGCTCTGGGACTGCTCAGATGCAGGACCATATGTAATGGGTTTAACCCCTACACTGACAGAATGCTGCCCTAGCCTGCATGCTAAGAGGGCCTGATTTTAGCAGGGGGGCTACATGTATATTCACTGCAAACTTGACATGTTTCTGGCACTGCAGCTTTAAAATCACAAAATGTATTTGCCAGTGATATGTACAGCAGCCCTCCAATATAACCACTCAAAATATAATTGAGCATACATTATTGCAGACAAGAATTATGCATCAAATAATTATATTAGCAAAAGCAGACTATGGGAAAATAAAGTGTTGAGGTGAGATGAGGAAAGTAAGTCAGAAAGACAGCGCAGTGCCTATTCTTTGTCAGAGAATAATTAGTTTATCATACCAGAGGCATAGCATGCATATGAAAAGTGAATCAGATATCAATTATTCATGTCCACGGATGTGTTAGTCATTAAGATATTTACACCGCGACTGAAGCACTTACACGCTGAGCTGATTTATTGGATATCTAATTGCTTGCGAAACACTAATCTTTTAACTAACAGCTTCACTGCTGTAACCAACCAAGCTGCAGAACTGGTACTGCTGCACAAATATTTCCAACACAGGAAAAGTTCACAGAGGACCTTCCCGTCAGTGACAGAACGATGGATGGCAAGTGTCAGGGGACGCAAATTACTTTCTGCATATTATAGCAGCAACTTCAATAATGAAGTCACAACATAACCTGATAGTTCATCCTGCGCTGAACTCTTTCTTACTTTTTTTTAAAAATAATTTGTTTTACAGACTTTCACCTAGTTTATTATTTCTTTGGCAACAGCTGTAACCATGGCAACCTCCACAGCAGCCATTTTAACCTCCCAAAAGCAACTTGTAAGCAACCCATTTCTCCAGAATCAACAACATCGTAATGGTAAAAGGAAAGGGCACAATTGTGAAAACAAGATGGAATTACAATGATATTGATATATATTACCTTTGGAAAAGTTGTGGTGCTGTGCCAGAGGTTCGAGAAGATGCGGATGAGAGGGTTTTTACAAGCTTTACCCAATTATTTTTTGGTGATGAGACTGTTTGCCAGTCATCAAAATGTTTACATTGGCACAATAATTACATAGTAAACAAAAATGGGCTAGTACGTACTGTATAGCTCAAACAAATACACATAAGTAGCGAGCATGCTTGAATCCAGTGTTCCGGACAAGAAGCTATACAGGCATACCCCGGTTTAAGGACACTCGCTTTAAGTACACTCGCAAGTAAGGACATATCGCCCAATAGGTAAACGGCAGCTCGTGCATGCGCCTGTCAGTATGTCCTGAACAGCAATACTGGCTCCCTACCTGTACCGAAGCTGTGCTCAAGCGGGGAGACTATAGAGCCTGTTACCAATGTGTTATTTACATCAGTTATGCACGTATATGGCGATTGCAGTACAGTACATGCTCCGGTCCCATTGCGTACGCTAATGCGGGGTATGCCTGTACATATTACTTCTGCAAGAGATACAAATATGTAGACGGTTGCTTTGTGGGTGAATATTTCTAAGGGAAAAAAAATACTTGTGTGACCTGTGATGTTGATCTGCCTCATTTCCAGTTTCACAACGATGGTGAGGTCCGGCTCAGGCTGCCAGCAGATTTTTCAATGCTAAAATTCAGGTGTACCGTATGCTGAAGTATGACTAAGCAATACCCCACATAAATGTTTCTGACATTATTAAAGGTCTTCTATAACCCAGGCTGTGCTGAAAGAGCGGTGTAAGGTTAAGCTTACACTACCTGCGCGCCCGCGAGCATAGCCTCCCGCACTCGCATAGCCTCCCGCACTCGCATAGCCTCCCGCACTCGCATAGCCTCCCGCACTCGCATAGCCTCCCGCACTCCTGCAGCCCCAGCGATTTGTAAATTTGGCTGCAGGAGATTGGGGAGGTGTTCTGGAGGCGTGGAGGATGCATCACGAAGTTGGTTCACCCTCATTGGCTAAACCGCTCACGTGATGAGGATATCACGCGGCA
This sequence comes from Ascaphus truei, assembly GCA_036426205.1. Classification (NCBI taxonomy): domain Eukaryota; kingdom Metazoa; phylum Chordata; class Amphibia; order Anura; family Ascaphidae; genus Ascaphus; species Ascaphus truei. The sequence continues at coordinate 123,505,238 of CM071571.1, forward strand.
GCGTTTGAAAATACAATTTTTTTTGTCTGTTCAAATCGCGGTCACAAGCCACAGATACCTGCTACACTTTCTTATATTGGAGACTAAGTTTTAAGTAATAAGGTACTTTGGAAATCTGCTTCAACACCGAGACACTAAGAAGACAGAAGAACTATCATTTATTCTATATTTTTCCATATTTTTCCCCATTTGTCACAAAGCTATTTGTTTTTAATATTCCATTCACATAGTTTGTTTTCTAGATACATTGAGACATTTTAATGTCTAGTTCCATCTCGTATCACAGTGAACCAGTATTTACATATTTTATATCCTGGTGTGTAATAGGTTCCATTACTTTAGGGATCTGGTTATGTTTTTGTGCCAAGTGCATTTCTCTACATAGATATCTAGGTCTTTGTGTTAAGAGCAGCATTTACTATACATTATTTACCCATTGGTTTTTCCGCACTTGATATTAATTATATATATATAATATTATTATATATATATATATATATATATATATAATATTAAGATAAACAACTGTAATATTAACTGATGTTCATTTGCATGTCTTAGACAGGTCTGCACCTGTCTTTCCCCATTGTCACCACGCATACAGCACTTCCACTGCAGCAAGGATTCTGGGAAATGACATGCAAATGAAGCACTCAGTGCCACCTTTGTCTCAACTCGTATTACACAAGCCATCCTCAAGCCAATGCATGCTGTTTTAAACAACAGCTTTTAAAACAGAGGCTGGATGAGATGCAAAGCCATTAGACCTACCACATACATGTTTCAACCTGTGAGGGGTATCATCAGTGTGAGGCTGGTCTTAATGGCTAGCAGTTTGAACTAGACTATGTAATTCACCACTGTCGTTAAGGTTATGGTGGGTAAAAAAAGTGACAAAAACCCTCCACAGTAAAGCATAAAGCAACTAAATATTACTGTATGTTCATTTGCATGTCTTAGACAGGTCTGCAACCCTCTCTTTCCCCATTGTCACCCAGCATAAAGCACTTCCACTGCAGCAAGGGATTCTGGGAAATGACATGCAAATGAGCACTCAGTGCCACCTTTTGTCTCAAGCTCGTATTACACAAGCCAATCCTCAAGCCAATGCATGCTGTTTTAAACACAGCTTTTAAACAGAGGCTGGGATGAGATGCAAAGCCATTAGACCTACTCACATACATGTTTCAATCTTGATGGGTATCATCAGTGTGAGCCTGGTCTTAATGGCTAGCAGGTTTGAGACTAGACTAGGTAATCACCA